>JAQGCM010001904.1:0-13019 GCA_034699705.1 Hymenaphorura dentifera
AAAATGTAAACAACTCGATTTTATATAACTTTTCAGTGAATAATAAAAGCACTTTTAATAATAATAATAATAATAATTACTTCTTGTGGCATTTAGCACAAAAGTGTGCCATTGTTTTGTATTTTTTTTTGCTCTTTAATTTAATTTTTGTAATGCAATTAGGAAGGGCATAAAGTAGTTTGACTGACTCTGAGCTATAAATTATATATTAAAAAACCAAGTTGGTGTGCCGAAGTGCAGCGTTCATTGCTCCTATCTTTTGAAGATTCGCAAAGAAGTGAATGAAGCGAATCCAATTGTGTAATTTTATTTTATTTGCGTAGGTGTTTGAGAGTGGCAACGGCTTTGCCGTCGCTACTCGCACGTACGTACAAGAACTCATTTAGCAAGTGGTCTCTTGCCGAGAGTTTAAGTTTCCCCGTTAACTAATTAGGTGTTGAATCTTCTTTTTCACTCCTGTTGTCGTGTCCCTTCTCCGGATTTCAATTTCCAGCTCTATTCTGTTCTCTCATCTGGCTGGGTGGCTCTCTAGCAAAGTGCAATTAACTTGATACGAAAGAAGTAAATAAAGTAGCGCACGTGCTCCCACTTCCCCTCGTCGGTCTTCCGTCCTTCGTTCCTTCCGTGTTTGTTTTCTACGTACACATATGGCAGGCATTTCGCATTTCCTTAGAGAGTGTTCGGTCGGATTCCATTTCTCAGGGCTTTCAAATATTTGCAGTTTGCATGTCCACGTCCTAAAGTAGAACTAAACTCTGGCAAAATACAGAAACTTTTACATATGACGATGATGATACGAATACGACTACGACTCCGACGAAGGAAAGACAACGCACGACGGCTGGTGAACATGACCTCTCTGAGGAATTAAGTTTGAAGAATGCAACTTGGCTTTGGCTTGGTTTTACAGAACCAAACAAACTTTGCATTCATACAGATTGCACTTCCTTCCATGAATGGCCTTATTCCCACTCGTCCTTTCAGAATTCAAAATAAATAAAATACATGCACTACATGCACTAAAGAGCATGTAAAGTGCAGTTTGCAATTTTAGTTTTGCAAATTTAACGAAAACGGGGGGAGAAGGAAGAGAAGAGGTGGAAGCCAATTTAATACTACTTTCCCGTCCCACGCTACGCTTACGCATGTAATTGAGTAAAGCGTGTGACAGGTCTTTAATAGAAAGGATGTCGAGACGACAAGAAGGACATGGCAGGACGTGGAGACTGAATGAAAGGAAATGGAGAAAGTCGAAAGTCGGAGGCTAGAGGAAATGCAAGTTCAATAATTCTGATAATTCATTCGTCGTCGTCGTCGCGTCCTCCTGACTGAGTTAGTTTGAGTGCAGAGTGCAGCATACAAAGTAAGTCAGTAGCACTACGTACTATGTACTAGCTAAAACCAAGTCAAGCAGAGCAGAGCAAACCTTTTCAGTATTGTGTGAATCTAGAAATGTGTGTGATTTGGTAATAAATTATTTTGATTCGGGTAAAAGGCAAAAGGCAAACTTAAGGAATATTTGAATCATTCGCTTCCTTGCTTCTTCACATTCCCATTTTGCCATTTGCCATGTCGAACGAAGGAAGGGTTAAATAGCATTCATCCAATTCGTCGTCCCTCTTTACACTTACTTTATGTATGCTAGGGCTCCTGATGGGAAGACAAGTCCACAAAGTCTTGACTCTGACTTCAGAGTCGGAGTCGAGTCGTCTTTCTTGAGTTTAGTGTGAATCGGAGTAAATGAAGGCACTGTGCTTGAGCCATCTCTTGCATTCTGAAAGACCGCCTTAGAATTTGTTCCTACCTTGCTTTCAAAGTGAGACTCACTCCTATTATCTAATGTAAATGTAAGTGTGAACATGGAAAGTCAGTCGAAATCGGTTAGGCATGTAGGAATGCTTTGCCTGCCTGGCTGCGTGTACAAGTAAAACTAAAGTGTAAATGTGATATGAATACTAAATACTTTGATGAGTTAGTTTGACGATGTTCGAATTAATACACAAAATCGGTTTTCTCCTCAACACTACTTGCTCTGCTGCTGCTGCTTCATTTTACTTGACTTGGAAAATACTCGTGTAAGTGGCATCGGGAGTAGAAATCAGGCACAGCTTCAGCCAGCCAGCGAGCTGCTTAGAATAGTAAGGCAATCACAATCACAATCACTGCCTGCCTCTTCCTGCCAAGTGCCAATGTGTTAAGCAAAATTCAAAATCAGGGTTGGTGAAAGCTGCATGCAGAAAGCAGGAGAGTAGGGCAATAACAAAATGAAAGGAAATATCACGTGGTGGTCACGTTTGCTTATTAGGCCTGATGAAGGCGGAGGGCAACTAGCTTCGAATTTAATTGGGAATAGTTTTACGCGTTCCTGCGTATTTAGATCCGACCACGGAAACGGCAATTATCATTTCCAGCAGGGGGAAATGCATGCATGCCTAATTTTTTGCCCTACATCTTTGTTCATAATTGTGGCTGGCTTGCCGTGAGAAAGGAAGAGAAAGAATGAATAGCATCAGTGAAAAGGTCCGTTTAGCTCTTTTCTGTCCTAAATCAAACAAAAGTGGGGGGTTTAGAGAAAAACGTTGTTTGCGGAAATGAGTTGGGGATTCATTGTTGAAACAATAGTGATAAAATTAGTGAAGGTATTTTTGTGTGAGTGAGCGAGCGCGCGTGGAATTCGTTAGCAGTACATAGTTCCCTTGACATTGCATTGCATTGCACTGTGGTGTGGTTTTCATTCTTTCTCCTAAAAAGAAATGCATTTTGGTTTGAATAAGATATGCATTGAGTGCTGGGCTGTGCCGTGCTGGAGTCCTGTGCTCTGTGCTAGAGTAAAATGAAAAGACTGAGCAGAATAGAAATGGGTTTGAACAGTCTGAAGTCTGAAGGTGAACAATGAGAAAAGTGAAGCATTCAAGAAGTTGTGGAAATGGAAATACTACTACTCATTTAAACTAAACCACCACCACCTCTTAGTCTTCGCTTGAAGGAGTGTGACGATTTGGAATTGTTACTAAATTTTCGACTCACTCCATGCAATGCAATGCACTATTTTGAGACTCAGACGATTCTCACTCATTGTCGTCATTGTGTTGATTGTCTTCAATTCTCCTCTCCTCTAGTCTTCTACATACATACATTCATAGTCGTCCAGAGAAAGAGGACTTTTAGTAGTTCAACCGTAAAACTACACACTACACTACGCTACTCAGCTTTTCCACCACGCAAACCGATTCCACGAAATACAGTCAAAATTATTTCTTTCATCCATTATTCCCAGAGCAGAGTGCACACAGTGGAAGTGCCAAAACACTGCTCACTGTTCTTTCCTAACTGAAATGGATTGTTGCTGCAAACTTTTCTTTAATTCACATTTGCGTGCATTGTAGGCACTACTAGTTTAAATTAGCAAAATAAAAAAGAAGTTCTTTTTGCTCTCTCTCTCTCTCTTTTTGCATTTTGTTTGTTGGCTTTTGCAAGTTTAATCTAACTCTTAAGCTCTGCGTGTGGCGGTGCACTAACTGAACTGCAAGCATGATGCAGAATGCAGATACAACTAATTTGCATTGTACTTTTCTAACTATTCCGTCACTGTTCTTAAATGAACGGTTTTCTCATCCATTACAGTGCATGACATTCAAAAAATAAAGATAAAGTTTCAAAACCGTTATATGTACTCTAAATTCTCAGGCAGGATTGAGTCAGTCAGGACTCAGGACAGGACTGATGGGATGTGGAATGAATTCGATCGAACTTTTAGCAGCAGCATCAGCCGTGAACTATGTAGACTAGACTACAAGATTCAATCATAAAGAGCTCATGAAGATGCCCGGATAGAGGTACAAGTAGGATTGGATTGAAACTCGAATTGCAATCTGTCTTCAGTACTTGCATGTTGTCTCTCTCTAAGGAACGATTTGATTTACTGGGACGGCACACTGGGACGATGTTCCCATAATGTTATGTAATGTAGTCGTCATAATTTAGTCAGTCTTTCGGAGGTTTCCCCATCTCGTACAAATAAACAAGGTTCGTTCGTCGTCTAACATTTCGACAAGTTGGATATTATTTGGTTCATCAATTTAATAAATCCAAGTCCAATCTCTTTGCATTCATATGCATGCTTGCTTGCTCTGAATCTCATCATTAGCAACTACATGGATTTTCATGTCAGAGTAGCTAGCATCTTAGAGAAACCAGACTCTGGGTTTGGGAAAAAAAATCCAGGCTAAGCTATCCTGGCCTTGTCTTCCTCCATTCGGTTGAATAATGAAAGTGTGTCTGTTTTTGAACTCGAGATGGATGATGAGCGAATGGCATTTCGGGATTTGGCTGGTGAGCTTGCATGAGGTTGGTTGGGTGAAAAATGAATAATAGTGATTGGTGACGAGTAAGATTTATTTCATTTCATTTTTATTTCGACTAGGACCAAGTCAGTTCCTCATGCATGCATACCTTAACCTCGAATTCGAATGCAATATTAAGTTTACGTTGTCTTCGGCTCCGACCCGAAATACAACCGCCTGTATAAAAACATTCCAGCTCAGTTTTGCTGGGAAGAAAACGATCCAGGACCTTGATGTTTCTTAATGTTGTTCAGGGATAAATTTGATAGTGAGACGACCAAGTTGAGGGCCGAGCCCTTTCGTTTCGGACGAAGCTCCTGAATTTAACCTCTTTGTGAGAACCACCTCGACTCTGCAAGTAGTAGCAGTAGCACCGAACTAGTTAATTTATAATCTTACAATCCTTCAGCTACATTTGGACATGGACTAGTAGTCAGTAGTAGCAACATGTACGTACATGTACGTTGGATTTAGTTGTGTATGGACGATATGTAGCCAGAAAGCTAAAGCTAACTATGAAATCCATGTGCTAAGTCATGCACCGTGAAACGTGTGTTCCACTCCTACTCTCCGAATCTCATCCTGTTGTCCAAGGGTGTCTAGATGTGAGATTCCTCTGAGCCTCCAACGAACGTTATTCTTCTTCACATTACAAGAGTGCTCGTAGAAAACCGTAGCGTTGATCCTAGCCATTGATTATATAGTTGAGAGAAAATCCGGTCTTGAAAATTAATTGCTAAGGTCCCATCCTCATCCCGAATCTCGATTCCACGCCATCGCCATCGCATGCATGCCTTGGCTACCTACTCCCTACCAACTCCCAGTGCATTCTTGAAAACAGAGAAAGCCTTTCATTATTAGCATTGTGAAATGGGATCTAATCTGAACTCAACCAACTTGAGAAGAAACAACAGCCAAAGGCATGACACTGACACCGTCCACATATCCACATATTCTATGTGGCATGAATATAATATGCTCCTCTGTGCATCAAAACACACACACACGGAAAAACCTGGCTCTCAAGCAGGAGCTGAATTTACCATCTTCAGATCATCTCCGACTCTCCGACCACCGCACCACTTCCAAATGAAAAACCAGGCCAAGAAAGAACAAAAAAAAAACACACATCTTTTCATTTTTTGTGTCTTCAACAAACTCCCCTTTTGCGAGACAAGGCAGCCAGCGAAGAGCGAACCTTTCTACCTTTCTTTCTCTATTACGGCCCAATTGCAGGTTTATGTAACCCGTGGAAATTCCCAAATTGTAATATATATGTTCATATTTTGCCTTGGTGGGACAGATGACTAGGTAGACATTCGACAGTCGTCGTCGTAGTGGAACCCCGTTCAGTGCATGCATGATCTGATGATCTGCGGGATGGGACGACAGAGTTTATGGATGACAACACAAATGCGGAACCCTTGGAGTTGAATAGTTGAAACCTCTTTGGAGATCCCAACTCTTTTATTTATTGAAATTGCTGGGTTTCATTCGCCTTGTCTTGAATCGACGAGACCGAATCTGAATTCATGCGTAGTTTCATTCAGAACCGTACGTACGTACATATGTGGAGTACTTACAGTAGTAGTTGGGGTTAGGAGTTTTTTTTATTTTTTTAAAAAATCGGAGAAAACTTTCCCAGCTAGCTAGCTAGCTAAGGAAGGACTGGGACTAGGCATTAGGCGTCGTCCGCCGCCCCGTATGGGGATGGATCCGGTTCCGATTCCATGCATCCAAATCTATCCAGTATTTCCAAAGACCACAAAAACTGTTTGAGAGCATTCAAGGAAACTGGTGAATAGTAGGTTAGCTACTCTATTTTGTTGAACGTGAGGAGAAGTCAGAATTAGACGAAAGGAGTAGTGTGAGTGTGTAGAGGTTGTAAGCTGGAGTGGTTGGTGCCAGAGTGCGACTAGAAGCGTAACAGTTCTTCTACTACTAGTACAAGATGAGGTCCTATTGGGAAAGGGGAGTTCAAGTTAGGCAGATAAAATTGCCAAAAATTGATATTCCATTGACGAATTTCCCGTTTTCCTGCTCCGCATCTCCCAAACCAACCAACTTCTCTCTATCTTATTCTTTTCGGTTTTCTTCCCCAACCATCACCCAAGCGATGCATTGCATTGCATTGTGTTGTATATTCTAAGAGTTCAGTTCATTTTTCGACTCTTGTGTTTTACTTGCGTTTTTCCTTTTATTGACCCTTTTCTGCAAATGGAGTTAGTCGATGGGATGCAAGTGTGGTGGTGGCGGAGAGTTGTGTTAGTGGAATTGGGTTGGTCTGGATCTGCTCTGGCCTGGCCTAGCGAACGATCCGATTCCGGCTCTTTGCCGTGCCGGAATGGGAAAAAAACGTATTGTATGTACAGATTATCGGTTCTGTTTGAGCTTATGGCTAGATGAGGAATCCCCTTGGAAAGCGGCGAAGCCTTTTCTATGTTTTGTAAGTGATCTCGAACCTGTCTCTTCCCTCTTGGAATGCTAGACTTGGACTTCATTGAATCATGAGAAGGGCAATTTTTTTGGTCCGAGTATTTTTTTTGAAAAGGAGATCAGGACAGCCGTGGACCTTTTACACGACCAACTCTGTCTCTGCGGTAATCAACTTCCTGCCTTTTTTGTCAGCCGCCTGCCTGCCCTTTTGGGTTGTCTGCCACCACTTATTCCATGTCGTCCTCATCTCGATGGATCTTCATTACTTATCTTCTCTATCTATCTACTATTACGATTGAGAAGAGACAGATAGGGACAGCAGCCAGGCAGCGCAAATATGTATTATTGCCAGTTATCTCACATTACTCTACCCGCATCTCCTCTGCTCTTGCTCATTCCGGCTCTCAGCTCAGGTACGCACGCTTATCATTTATAGACAGAAAGAGTCACTCAAGAGTTCATCCCAAGAGCAGGAGCTAAAGAACTACGAAAAAGAAAAAGAGTCCGCTCTGACTCTGAGTTGATAGTCCATCTGAAGAGGAGCGACACGAAAAGTAAGTGTATGACAGTTTTCATCTTGAGAAGAGCTCCTCCGTCCGTCCTCCGTTGTCACTATCGAAGGAAAACTGACAAGGGAATTGATCATTTCAAAGAACTAGAATACTAACAACTTCCAGGTCAATTCATTATTTAACAATACACTTCTCTTAGCGGCGCAAATACCAAAGAGGACATTGTCTTCCTTTGTTAAGCTTTGCTCTGCAGCTCTTTTCCTTTTCCCTTTTTCACAGTCCTTCGCATAATTTTATTCAAATGAGATGCAAACCTTTGATTTGAGTAGTGCCGCGACCATGCCATAATGGTCGTCGAGCAACCGCTATACGTATTTATCACACTCAGGCGGGAAGGAAGGACTTTGGCTAAAGAACAAGAATTTGCCTGCCTAAACTCAACTATAAAGTCCCTCTGACTGTCTTTTGCCCATCAAAATTTAAAGCTGTTTTTAATTTCCATTTCGTTTCTTATCAATTCTAACCCGATCGTCGCACGGGTCCGGGTCCCGATGGATGGACGGATTGAAAGAGACCATGAAAGGAAAGTGGGAAACTTTCACCACCCGTCTCTCATGCCCTGCACTGCACTATATTCATTATGCTTTGATCCGACAATGTGTTTAATTATGAATTGTTTACATGAGGACGTACATTTGAGAAAACGTACACGGAAATCGTGCTGGGGTGACTCGTGTCTAGACTAGAAGACGACGACTGGGCTAGAATTTTGAGCCCTCAGCTCGGCTCCAGCTCAGCTCAGCTGTTTTTTTGGACTTGTATTGATAAGTACAATTTCTATTTTCGACATATAATAAATTCATTGGCATTTAATGGATTCAGGCTCAAAGGCAGAGGCATAGGGCAGGAGTAGTTGGGAATCCAACATCCAACCAAGTCCAGCAAGTTTCTCTCCATGCACTACTTTATTTTACTTTCCTTTCAAAGGAAAGGCGTGAGTGAAAGCGGGGCGGCGGCGGCAGGGCATTGAGGAATGCAATCAATGAGCAAGTAAAAAGTGAAACTTTCATGTCACTCCAGGACTGCTTCCACCAGCACCACCAGCCCTCTGGTCTGGTCTGGGTCCGGGAGTCGAGGATTTTTAGTCGTCGTCGTCGTCTTCCTCCACCAGTCGAAGAAAACTTGAGGTGATCCAGTTCTAGAGCAAAAGTTTTTTTCCCTAGTTCTTTTTTTTAAGAGGAAAGAGCCGAGGAGAAGACCTTAGCTGTCTGTCTCCTTCAATGTTGTGTGTCATCGTCGTTTTTAGGAATTCGAGATATGTTTCAATGATAAGTACTCACCGGACTCTGAAAGGTTTGACGCTTTTAGATGACGAGAAAGTAATGCTTCGTCGCTCAAGCGATTCTCATCTCTTTTCCCCGTTTTTCGATGATGACGACGACGGCTACGGCTACGAGTACGAGGAGTACCAACTCTCCCCTTATCACTCTTATCATCTGTCCCTTTGCCCCATTCTGAAAATAGTAAAAAAGAGAGAACTTTTTTGTCTTTTGCATTCATGCTGTTCGAATCTCAACTATGTCATTCCATAGTTATGGTGCCGTGGCCGTGGTGGTCGGTCGGTCTGTGTACTCCCTAGCCCTAGCTGGTTGTGGCTCCTATTTTTTTTCTCCTGGTGATTGTCAACCCTTGTGGTCATTTTATATTCTCTTTGTGGACCTTCCACTCTCTCAAAAAAATCCAATATTTAATGTAGTGGAACTGACGGAAAAATCACCCTCCAGTTTGCTACGTTTGAGTTGGATTGTTATTGCAATGTCACGTCACGTCACATTCACACTCAACATTGCATCCTATCCTATCGTATTCCTATTGTTCTATTTTACGTCGTACCTTCAAGCCTCGGCAACTTGCTGCTTGCTCGCTTGCAGTTGTTGTTATTATTATATCTCAAAACCCAGGTGTAATCTCCCGGGTCGAATCTCCCAAAGGGCCCACCCCTGAACATGAACCAGAATGTATCTTATCTGACGGCCGGGTAAAAGTAATGCATGCTTAGTATAAGCCGGCCCAGCCCAGCTCGACTTAAATTTGATATGAGGTCATTATGTACGTTTACGTGGATGCAGATGCAAATGCAACGCAATATTTGCGATGAAAAATAGTTTGAAACTACCACAACCACTACCATTACCATTATGCTGCTGTGACGAGCCATGCCTTGTCATGCCATGGAACGAAATTTAAAGGCGTTCCCAAGTTTCATGATTGCTTTAATATTTCCCCTGTTAGGGTCTCAAAAACTCTACGCATCTTTCATATCCTTCTAATCAAAACTATCTATCTAAAGTGTAAATATTGAATTAATGTGCGCTCTTTGATGTTCCGCCACTTTCCTTGTCTCCACTCACTCGCTTACTTTTGCTACTTCTCTGCGGTTCTGTGATAACAGGTTAGGTGGTAGTTTTCTCTTTTTGCATAATCTCAGTTAGCATCTTGTGGTGTGGTGGTGGAGGCGTATTTCGGATGGATGGAAATGGAAGTTGGAAGTTGGAGCAGTGCAGAACAGAGGTCTAGGTCTACGACGCAAAGTGCGTAAGAGTATAGGAACGCCTATTTTTTAAGAGAGAGAACACGAGTTTCATCAAAAAGAAGGAAAATGTGTTATTTATTACCGTTTTTATTGAAAGGATTCCTCCGCACAACATTATGTGATGTGTGATGTGTGTTATGTGTGTGTAGACAGGCAGCTCCAACGGTTCCTGCCTGTCTCATTCCAAACCTCCCTTCAAATCTCATATCAAACACATTGAATGGGATGGAAAGAAGAACATAACACCCAACTAACTAACTTCGTGCTTCAGCGAGAGTCAATAAGTGGCGCATCCACGTTGCAGCTTAACCCTTTCCTTCACCCCTGCCCCTACCCCTACTACCTTCTCTTATGCTAATTTTCAATTTTTTTAACCACACACATCACAAACAACACAATGCTAGAGAGTCGGTGAAAACAATTTGAATTTCTTGAGCATTGGAAGTTGTGCAAGTTCTGTATGTATTTTTCGGTGAAATGTTAAAAGGACGCCCCCCAACCGCCTTGGAATTTGTGTCCAATGAGTCCTTGTCCAGTTCCTAAAATTGTACTTACATACATGATGATGAAGGCTGGCTGGCTGGCTGGACGACGAACGGACGTGGATCGCCTTACAACAATTTTATTTCATTGCATGAGCTTGGTTGTACGGTGTGGTGTGATGCGATCTCATCTCATCTCTTCATCTCGTTCGTACCCCATCATTGCCGAGTTTTAACACTGTGTTAGTGTCAAAATTTACTCTTTAAATTATTGTGCTCTTGTTTCCTTGCCTAGAAAAAAAGAGGAGTCACCATCACCACGTTGTGGTTGATTCGCCTCACATTTTACGAGAACGAGTGAAATTTCAAATCGGTAATACTCACATACACACAGAAAATGCACTATTCAGGACAGGAAGCGAAGGGCGAGAGACGAGAGTGAAAATATTTTATACGTGTATCCATTGCGTCGATAGTGCGAAAGGCTATTCAGGCTACGAAATTAGAGTAGAGTTCTCCTGTGTGTGTCTGCCACAACCTCTAAACCCCTTGAGTCCATTTTGATCCTTGGAAAGAGCATGTAGCCTGTCAAACTGACTTTCCCCGACTTTCTCCAACTGTAAAGTGGCTGTACTTGTACTTTCCAAGAATTTGACCGCATTTGCAGTCCGAATTTTATCAAATGGGCCAGCCAGCATCGTTTACTTCCAAAAGGCGGACTTGCGTATGTATACTGCCGCAAAATCCTTAGCATTTTGTTTACAATTTTTATTAAATTGCATTCGCCGATTGGCTGCAATTTGGTCGCTTTCTCTTGCATTGCATTGCATTGAAGAGAACTTGTTCCTTGAATTCTTAAAGTGAAACTAACTGCCTTAGAAGCATCAAACACACCGCTTTGCCAATTGTTGATTGACGACGCAAACACTTAAGCCTTCTTAACCATCTTGTATGCACCCATCTTCCACCTACTTATGTTCTGTTTACCAATAATCCTTCAAAAGACCCTGGCTCTAGCTCCGGCTCGACTCTTTGGGAAATTGCACCTTTTTATTTCTGTCCCTAAAATAAACAACCTGATCCAGCTCCAACACCACACAAGCACATCCAAGCACCGAAATGTAAACAAATAAATCACAAAGTAACAAGTGCAGTGCAGTGCAGCAGAGCGCATTCCATTCCCCGAACTATTTGGTAGTACTTGACTGGGTGGCTGGCGGGAGTTAGATTTACGCTTTATACTCATGCATAATAAATGCTAATCGCTCACATCGTAGCACATGTGGTAATGGGACCGACCCTGTTCATGTTCTCCAGCATAATGAGTAGTAGTAGTAGGCTGGAGCAGGCAGATTGGAGCAAAGAGTGCAGGCAGGTCACCACCACCGGATGGAAAAAAGATGTTTGGAATATTGAAATGTTGTGCGTGAGTAGTTTGGAAGGGGACTTTCACTTTCTTCACAAACAAAGTACAGCACAGTTATGTGCCCATGTATATTAATGTATGCACCCCCTCCGCGTTGTAAAATTCAATTTTGTACTACTTCCAAGAAAGCAAATTTATGGAAATAAGGATGAGAAAAATTAATTTCCTTCCTTGGAATCGGAAAAGGAGCGAGCAGGGCTGCTGCTGTTCTAGCAGTACATAGATTCGAGAACCAACTCAATAAATGCGTGCATATGCATTGCATACGTGCAGTTGCATCAAAGATTATTTTTGCCTCTCTCGCCTTCCTTTGACTTGATCTCTGATTTTTTCCTTGACTTTTCTTCTTTGGGAGGGTAGGAAGGAGAAAGTCGTAGGACGGAGAAAATAACACATACATTATGTATATTCCATTTACATTATTGCAAAGAGAGGGAGGAAAGCATGAAGATGGAGTGGCAGTGGACCTCAACCTCAAGAAAGAAGCACAAAAAAAAGAAAGTTGGCTTTTGAGTTTATCGTGATGAAAGAAAGGAGTGAGGGCTAAAGTTTTCTTTTGGTGGGTTTTGGTCGGTTCGGTGTTCGGTGTAGCGAGCGGGGGAAGGAAGAACCGGTGTTTCATCACGTCTCGCCATACCTCAGAAATTAGACTTTTGTGGGCATTATGAATGAGGGCGGGCGGTTTGGCATGCAAGGAAAGCCACGGCGAAAGTATGAAAGTAAGCACGACATTGCGGTTTTGGTTATTGGCGCTTTGTGTGCCCTGCTCCTGCGGTAATCAAGTTGATTTTAATTATGAAGGATTTATGAAGTCGAACCTAATGTGTCGTGGAATGCCTTGCATGCAAGACTATCAATCAAATTGCTCTGGTAATATGCAGTCATACGGCTCTCCCACACACTGCCTGCCTGCCTGCCTGCACGGCATCCCACTTCAACTTTCTCCGCAATTGCTGTTGCTCGCCGGCCCTTTACTTAGAGAAAATTGGTCAAAACTTACTTTTAGATAAGAATAAATTGCTGGCGTAATAATTTGGACAGCTGTGCTGTGCAGTGCTGTACTACTACGACGACTAGATTGTGTTGTTGGCCGATGGGACGACAATGTAGCGGAGCGTAAGCGTATGTAGCTCTTACTTGTGGTTCTTTGCTTTGCATGTTTAGCCATTGTAAACATTTTATGCCAAAAGTGTGGAGTGCGGCCGGAGGGCTGGAAAGGAACACGAT
>JAQGCM010001905.1:0-13016 GCA_034699705.1 Hymenaphorura dentifera
CCTGTGTTGAAATTTCCACTTTTTCTTAAAAAATTTGGTAAAACATGAAAAATGACTCTAGAGGTTGGAGGTATGGTGGATAAATCCTTTAATCGGTGGTACCTAATTTAGAAATTTACCCCAGGTCAATCGGTCATACAGTTTTTTTGAAAAAGTTGTTTAAATTGGTTGCGTTCTTTACGGTTCACCCTGTATATTAGTAATTAGAACAGTTCGTCGCTCATTCAATTTTGATATCGTCATTCCACAGAAGCTTCCAAACATTTATTTCTCTATCATTGCAAATTAAGATTTCAACACCAAAATCAAAACATCAAAGGAACAAGTCCATCATCACACTGCCACTAATTACTCCATTGTTTTCAAGTTTCACCCTGCATAATCGGTGGAGAAATTTTCAATTTCACATTACTTTCTGCCTGTCCATCTGTCCCCATGTCTAAACAATTCTTTTTTGTTCTGTCAGTCACCATCATCTTCATCTATCTATCATCCGGTTCCTTCTTGAAAACAAAAAATAAACTCTTCTTCATTTCTTTAACCCTTTTAAAGTGAGTTCGTTCTGTCGTCTTCAGCCCTCAGCCAGCCTGACTTGAATTTAAATTAAATCCGACAACCTGAGCGAATCTTGTCAGTCTTGCCTTGTCTGGTCTGGTCGGTCTGCAAAAATGCAACCCATTCAAAGAAAGCACAGCACAGCACAACGTGGCATTTGACATTCCATTGCATTGCTGCAAATTGCAGCAATTTAATTAATTCTGTGTTTTAAGATGAGCTGATTTCGTGCAAACGTACAGTGCAGTGCAGTGGTCCGAGTCCTAGCTATAGCCAGCGCAGCGCCTGAAGTCCAAACACCTGCTGAATCGTCCACCACATTCAAGTTGAAGTTTACTTTTTGGCAATAATTTTGCATTGCATTGCTTTGCTAGACTTCTTCAGCAGTATCATCTGTTGACCAGTTTTTATGATGTTGGCTGCATAGTTTTAGTTATCGTTAGTGGTTATGTGGTGGACTTTTTCATTGTTGCCGGAGGCAGGCCAACAAAAGTAGGAGTTAAAAAGTCGTCACCACTAAATGTAAAGGGTTTAAGACGATACCAATACACACTAAGAAGACTTAAGAATTAATAAGACCCCGAGACAATTTAATACTTGCAAGTGCAGCAAGTACTGTTGCAGGTTTTGCTGGGAACAAAATGCACTAAACTTTTTTTTGCGTACATGCACATGACGACCATCACTAATGACATTGATCTCCGAGCTAGTCAAATGCTGGACGTCGTCGCTGAACAGGCCAGTAGTCACAGTTCATCATCCTCCCATCACGTAACATCACAAACACCACCGACTCTAGCAACAGGTAATACGGTAATAGTAATACGTTTATTGAGAGTCAGATTTATTAAAAAATCAAACATTTATATTGCCATTGTTCAGATAGTTGATCGTCATTGTTGTAAGAGTGTATGCATGCTTGCGAGGCGAGGTTTTGGTCATAATTACGCAAGCAATAATGCTTGCCAAACATACATTGATTGCATGCGGGCTTAAACAGATACACCGGGTACGGAGCGGACCGGCTGTCATCTGGCTCCAGTGACTCCAGTCCGATGATTGTTTTGCAAAATGTGTTTGTTCTAAAAATAAAATATTTTTTGCGATAAGGACAAGGGCAAAGGTCATCGTATATCTCATTTAGCTGATCATTTATGTGTATGGATTAGGCTGAATAGCAAATATTTGTGTTCAATTCAAATATTAATATTTGCATGTCGATATCATCATGTTATGTTGATGTTGCAATGTTGCAAACAGACCACAGTGCTGCAGTGTGATGTGTGAGTTGAGTGTGAGTGATGCACAATTTAATTTATTGTAGAAACTAAATAGAAATGGATAAGGACCGACGGAGAAAAAAGCTAATTCACAATATAATTAAACGATAGTGTAGGAAATAGGAATAGGTTATGTATTGATTCGAATGTACAAAGTCCAGTCTAACTCTAATCTGACGAGGGTACAAAGTGCAGAAACGAAGATGTGTCAAACCGATGAAATCGAGATGGCAAATATCAAATTAATGTGGTGTGACGAGTTTATGTTTTGATTGGAGTCTTACATGTTGTAATCAATTGCGAAAAGGTTTTGCAAATATTGACTATCCGGTTTCGGGTTTCATTTGAAGCCCGTAAAGCAAAGCAATTAAGTGATACATCTATCTTCCTTTCAACCATACCATCGGCGTTAGTTTTTTTTTAGTTTGCTCTAGCTTTAATGAAGTTTTCTATTTATATGACGAATATTTCATTTATTTTTGAATGTCAAAATTAATGCCAAGTGAGCTTGACATTTTAGTGAAGACGGATCGGATCGCGCTATATTTTATTTTCAGAAATATGTCATTTTTTATGACCTTCAAACGTTAAATTTTGCAATGAGTATATTGGTCCTGGCAATTAAAAAATATATGTTCTTCATTATTTTGACAGATCCTACAGACGACGAACTAGACGATCCGCCTGAACAGATTCCAGTTAATCCAGTCGGTGGAAAAAATATGGCAGACCACCGAAGCATCGATTTTGTCCTGAAATCCCTTCTTTCTGGTGGTAAGTTCCTTTTCTAAATATTTGCGGAGAAAACTTTGACACTTTGAGTTTTATGGGTTAACGACTTTTTTTATTAGTACTAGAAGTAGAAGTACAAATACAATTTTCCTTGTAAAGCAGTTGATAGGTGCATTTTTACTCATTTCCTTGTCCTTCGAATAATTAGCTTCCTAGCCACTGGCGCACTGGCCATCATCACAGTCAAAATTTTAGATATCTCAACTTGTAGTAAAATTGGACGAGCCATTAAGCCGGGTACATACGTATTTAACGAGCAGAATAGTTAAATTTGTTGAGCTCAGGTATTCGGGGAAATATTACGTTTATTACGTTTTCTTTGCAATATCTGTGCTGAAATGAAAGTGTAGAGGAATACCGGCCCGATCGCTAATTTCTAATAACCTTCTTTGTTTGCAAACGCAGAATACCATTATAGCGAATTGTAAGCGATCGTTAAGTGGTGCTAAAACAGATCAATTCACATTATTTAGAGCATACCTTTCGTGCGACTAGATTTTATAGTGCTGTAGTGTGCAAATATGTTTACATTCTGATGTTAGTGGTTGGCGTTGGCTATGTGGCATGCAGGTGTTCCCGTACGTACACGTAGGAATTCCTTTAAATCGTCAAATGATAGATTGCTTGTTTTTTATTACAATTTCTCTTGTGTACTTTACTTAGCACAAGTTCTATTCTTTAATGTCAACATGCCGGCCGAAAGTGTGCCAATGTCAATCTAACATGCTCAGCTCATGTGTTTCTGCTTGGGCCGATTTAGTACATTTCCGTGTGCCCTTAGTTAGCATTCAAATCGCGTACAGAAAAGTAACTGTTTTAGAATTAGATTCATATCGCAAGCCCTTGCTGCCACGCACATTCTTGAATGAAAAAAAATTGTTGATGAAAATCTATGTACGCTTTTCTTGCGATGAATGTGAGAGATCAGAGATCACAAATACTTACGTTTCATTATGTGATTGGACATTGAAGTATTCTGTTTTCAATTTTTATAAAGAAAATTTGAAAAAGTAGTACGCGACGATAGAAACGGTAATGTGACTTAGATTTACCGTGAATGTTAAAGTTGAGGCTAGTCTCAGGATACTCAAACACCTGCATTCAATGAAACAATAAAAACTAAATGAAAGCGCTCCAAAAGCAATGATGACTCGGCTTCCGCACCTCAAAAGTAAAGGACATATGCAAGATCTTAGTTTTTTTCATCTAATCTCAGTTGGAGTTGCAAATTACAAATACAAACATTTCACTTGGGAAAATCAGTCAAGTCAGAGTGAGATTATGTCAGAAAGTATTTGACGCTTATTGTTGCAATGACTTGTAATTTGAATTTTGACTGAAGTTAATCGTCCTTGAAAATGTCGTAAAGATTTGTGAATAGGTTCCAAGTTCACCTCAATTATGATCATAGGGATTTCCGAGGGACATGAATCGTATCTTACTTAATTCCAACAATGAAACAAGCGTAATGTCTATTATCTTCTTTTTCATTTTCAGGGGTTGCTGGAATGTGTGCAAAAACGGCCGTCGCACCTTTGGACAGAATAAAAATTTTACTACAGGCCCACTCAAAGCACTACAAACACTTAGGTGTTTTCAGTGGATTGAAAGGAATTGTTGAAAAAGAAAGTGTGATTGCGTTGTACAAAGGTATACCAAATGTTTCCTCCTTCAAGACGTCAAAAACAGTCACTTTGGTCAATTTCGTCGTGAGAATGGCTAGAATGACTCAGAATTTATTTACTTAGTATTTCCAAATAAATATACGTAATAGTTTTCCTGGTATTACAATTACAGACCTTGATTCGCAGGTCCTTTTGCTTTATGTACTTCTTTGTTCATCAGGGATGAAATACTTTTATTTTAAAATACACGAATTTGTATTCATAAAGTTGTCCTTTGTGTGTGTAATTCTAACGGTGCGAGCAATTCTCAATAATTGATCAATTATTAGCATATGTATATCTTAGGAAGAATTCCAGCTCTTCAATTCTTATTCACCTTACAATATGTGAACTAATCTAAACTAATACTTTTTAGGAAATGGAGCACAGATGGTGAGAATATTTCCATATGCAGCCACCCAGTTTACTTCGTTTGAAATGTACAAGAAATTATTCGGTGAGAATAGCCAAATCGGAACATTTTTTGCTGGAAGCGCTGCCGGAGTTACAGCAGTCGCTTTAACGTATCCTCTAGACACTATTAGGGCCAGACTGGCTTTTCAGGTGAGTTCCCAAAGACCTTAAATCTCAACACAATTAATTCATGTTGATATTGTTTTAATATATGGGATAATTCTGCTAATTCAGGTGTCCGGAGAGCACGTTTACAACGGTATTTATTCTTGTGCGACGCAAATATTTAAGCAAGAAGGCGGGATTCGAGCCCTTTACCGAGGATTCGTGCCAACTTTGTGCGGAATGGTTCCATATGCTGGCCTTAGCTTTTATTGCTTCGAATCATTCAAGTACCTCTGTATGAAGTACATACCTGGTAGGTTCAAATGACTTGTAATATTAGTCAACTTTCACCATAAATACGCGTCTTGATTGAGTTTGCAAATTTAGATATTTCATCCCGTGGGAACGAAAGAAACACCGGAGGTTTAGTTCTGAAGCCCACTTTCAAATTATTATGCGGTGGATTGGCCGGTGCCGGTAAGGATTTTAGCTAACTCTGCGCAAATTAATGAATACAGTTAAACGAGTCTGAGCTGTTAGTCGGACTTCAGACATTTTCCGTTGCTTACTGGAATTCGTACCGAGTACAGTTGCAACAAAACTGGATTCACCAGGGCTACACAATAAATTGTTAACCATTTTTGGCCATCAGCCTACTTGGCTATTTGAAAATTTCTCCTTCCATTGCCAGCTCTTATTTAATTTCTGCCTATCATTGTACCAAAGAGACCGAGCTGTCAACTAAAATGTTGAACGAGCTACACCAAAGCTTGTTATGGAATTCCTAGCAATGTTGATATTCGGAATAATTAAAATATTTGTCTAAAAATTTCCAGTTGCTCAAACCTTCAGCTATCCTTTGGATGTCACAAGGAGAAGGATGCAGCTAGCCATGATGGATGAAGCAACGCGAAAATTTGGGTTAGTAATAATTATTGTAAAACAAAATCGAAACGATCCAACAGTCGAATTTCATCTTTTCCTTTCCTTATTAATTGTATCGAAATTAGTAAATGACGGCATATATTTCTGCACCTTTAACATGTACTTTAGCTGTACCTTCTTTTTCGAAAAAAATATCTTGTATTGCTAATATTGGTGGAGGTGTTAACTAATTTCTCTTTCCTACATTTGGTGATGATATATTCGAATTCCTTCGTTGATGCTGGATTTCAATATAATATCTGGTGCCTCGTGGAACGAATTGATTGTTGGGTGTTTCTTTACCCGATGCGTAGGAGGTAAGCTAAATTGGTCATAAGTTAACAGTTAACAAATGTGGCTACTAACAGCTTTGAGGCTACTAACTAATTTAACTTGTTGAGCTTATCGTAAACATATTACACATACACGAGTAATTAAGTTCGAGAGCTACGATTTAGGTTTTAACCAGCTGATGTGCAAAACATTTTGAGCTCATTTCTCAACATTTTCTTGAATCGCTGATAATTTTATTCGTTTTCCAGAAATTCATTTTAGTTGAACACATCAATAATTTCCATTTGGAATTGCCGATGACTAAAATTAACGCTTGATTGGGGTACCGTTCAACGGAAATATTAAACGAGATTTTATGAAAAATCACTTGGAAAGTTCCCAGCCCATCAATGTTCTAGAAACACGTAAATCGACCCGGTCGACACAGAAGACAGAAAATATTCCTAAAGCCAAAGCCAAGAAGGCTAGTAGAAGAACAAGTTTTTAAATGAGGGAGTCAGGAAGAAACTACGTTTTAAAACCTTAGTTACAAACATATTTGAGCCTTTACTTTTCTACTGAGTTCGAGTTAGCAGATCTTAAGGACGGACAAAAGCCTCAAATGACTCACGCCCTCAATATAAAAACTTTCGGTTACCTTTGGAACTTTTTACTAAAAGCCAGATTTAGTTCATTTCGTACCAGTGACTGATTGGGTGACTAGTTACAAGTACAGAGCGTCCTAAAGTACCGATTACTTTGCATTTCAAGGACCATAATTTATTCACTTTATAGAGAATCTTAGACCTCGAGATCCCGGTTACATACTGTTCTATGATGTAGTTTGTCAGGCCAGTGTTAGTTTTGAAATTAGATTCTTGCTAGAAATTGTATGCTTTTAAATACAATGTTGTTAGGATAAATTCTATGTAATGACTTTCACTTTCTTTCATTGAACACTTTGATGGTATCGCCATTCATGGTGGGAGTTCCGCCATTGTCTCAGACTTTTTCCTTAATACACAATATAGAAATGACTAATGACTAAACGTTTCCTCAACTATAATTTTGCTAAATGATTTGTAAATATGTTTTTCTTTTTTATTCGACAGCTTGGGAATGTTTCAGACGCTGGCTTTAATTTACAAAGAGAATGGTGTTATTGGCGGTCTTTACCGCGGAATGAGTATTAATTACTTGAGAGCAATTCCAATGGTAGCTGTGAGCTTTACTACTTACGAACTTGTGAAACAAATGCTTCACATGGATACCGGACTAGCCATAAAAACCGGATGAATTCAGCCGGAGGAAGACGGACTGACTCAACTACTTACAATTCTTACAAAGAATATATTTGCCTATCAAAGCCTGTGAAATTTATATTTTTGGTGCTAGCGTTTGTAGAATAAGAATATTGAATAGGATTATTTTGGTTTTTGACAAGAATTATGATAACTATTTGTATTTTTACGCCATGTGCCGTGCAATCTACGTATGAACTTGAGAAAAGCAAAAATAAATGCATTGAATTCGCTGTTTTGTTAATTCTGGGAATGATTTATTTTAATTTGTATTCAACATATTGCAACTGCAATTACCATTTCTCAAAAAATCGTGTCGTGTGCTGAACTAGTTTTTCCGATAAAATCAGAAAGAGTTCACACGCTTTGGACAGTCACTTCTCGCTTGAGTGGTCCTCTGGACAGCAAGTTTCGGCATTTGAGTGATTAGTGATGCACAAAATCTGAATGGGTAAATTGTTAGAACGTAAAGTCTGTCATTCGACTCAATGACTCAGCATAAGCATTTGCAACTGCAAGTGCACTCTTGCTACTTATAACTAAACTAAACACACATGTCATTCGATTTGATGAAGCATTTCAACTTTTGGGACTCTCCTAGTAAAAAAGGCTAATGTTAGTCAAATAAAAAATAAACTTGACCGGATTTTTTAAATCAGAATGCTTAAAACCAGGAAAAATGGCCATTTAGCAGTCATGAATTGAAGAGGTTCTCAGAAATGTTAATTTCGCTGGCAAGCAAAGTACCAAAGAAACTTGTCTAAGTAGGGATGCGAAATCCAAAGATTTTATGATAAGAAAAGTAAACATTCCTCGTCGTCCCTGGGTGTCATAATCTAGACCAACATTTCTGCAAAGCCTCAACTATTAATTGCACATGTGAAAGATATTTTAGCATAGCAAATCGTAAAGCTAACAAAGCTCAGCTTGAGCAGCATCAATCCCGAAACAGAAAACCAGTAGAGTACCGCTACATTTGCAATAAACCAGAACTTTCAGTTCATTGCAAAACTAATCTTACGTAGCATTGATGAAAGAGTTGGCCGTGTTTGCTGTTTTTGTTCTCGTCTCAAAAAATTAAACATTTGCTCAGCCGATAATTACGATTTACGAATGGATTAAAAACTAAGAAATTAAGAGCAACATGCATGCTGAGAGCGTTTCACGAAGAACACGACAGGACTAACCCAATATGCCAGTCAGTCTTGTCAGTCACACACAAAACAAACATTCAAGAATTTGCCACAAAAGTGTTTGAACAGAACAGAAATGCTGAAGGAATTAGTTTGAGCGTGACTCAATTCCGACTCATTACCCATTAATTATGATGAGTGCAGAGAACCACACACGCCTCACAGTCACAACTAAAGCCGACAAAAAAAATGAAGATCGGAAGGAAAAATGCACTCCAAGAGAAGGATAAGTGAGAGTTTTAGTTTTTTTAACACGAGAAGTGAATTTATAATTTACAACAATCATTAACCGTCTTCCTAAGAAAGAATTAGACTTGACTCACTCACTCAGAATCAGAGCTGAGCTGACGAGCTTAAGTCAACCCTGGCTAATGGCTAATGCACTACAAAGTCACAGCAATTAACTCAAAAATCTCAGAAAATTTCTATTCTAGCAACTCTCATCGGAAGGAAACAACAGCAGATAAGCAGGAGCGTACAAAAACTTTTTCTTTGCTCAGATGGATGGACAGATAGATAGATAGATAAGTTTAAATAAATAAAATACTTAAAAAAAGTGAGATTATTATCCCGGCCTAGGCCCATACATATATGTTTGCGTTATATTCGCAATTACAATTCGCAAATCGCAATTGCAAATCACAAGCAAATCTCAAGCATTTACTCTCGGCTTACAACTGAACAACCCCTTCATTCCATCTAATTCAAGTGAAAATAATCACATATCCACTTTCCCTCTTTCTGGGCTTTTCCTTAATTGCATTACACATTAGACTATTACTATTTTACATTACATTACTGCATTTGATTCAACATTACATTGTTGTCGGCGCACTTATGACTGACTGACTTGCTACAACTCTCACAGCTGCTGCCACTGCATTGCATGCCATTTTTTTCAATTATTGTGGGAAGATTCCTTAAAGAAGGGAAGCTTGGCTTGGCTTCTAGTCACAGACAACTGGCCAAGGGAGAGTTCAAGTTCAAGTAAGCATTCGCCGTGCACTTGTACAGTTAAGAGAAGAGTTAGTTAGAGTTACTTAGTTAGAGTTAATGCACTTGCTGCTGCCATTAATTCCTAACAACAATGTAATGTTGTACTAAACGAGTTAGTTTTCAGCATGCTCAGTCAGTCAGTCCTTGGTGGTCATTTCTTACAATGTATTTTTGCACAAAAAGTGAAAATGCAAACTTAACCAACACGTTATTATTATTATTAATGTTACCGCAGAACTCAGCAGCGGCGGAATCATAGTCAAGGGACCATGTCTTGAATTTGAAATAGAGGTCAGAGTGAGTCGGATTACATTCAGTCAGTCAGTTTTATTCTTCGACTTGTCGTGACTGACGAGCAGTTGTTGTTGCCATCATCAAGGAATAGCAGCAATAGCACAACAAAACTCATCTCGTTACATCCTATTTCATTGTATTGTTGAGTTTTTAGTTAGTCTCATTGTTGTCGTCGTCTTCAGTTCTTGTCTCTTTACCACAAAACCAAGAAAACCACGCATCAAGCAAAAGTTTTCTCCGAGACGACGAGTCTGTCTGCCTTCGTGAAAATCTGAAGGAAGGAAGGATTAGTTCTTTTTGGGGGATTAATTGCAATTGCAATGGATTTGACTCACTCAATGCACTTTTGCAATTGATCTTTTCTTGTATTTTGAGAGTAGGATTGCATTTTGTACATCAGTACAGAATACATTACTACTACTGCGTGTGAGATTTGTGCTCGAACAAAAACTACAAAAAGCAATTTTGTGGCAGTTGACGTCTTGCAAAAAAGGATTTTGCTCAGTGGGAGTCGGAGAATCTTGGGGAAAACTGCATACTGGCGAATGGATGTGAAGAAATTCCGCAAACTCATCTCGCGGTTGAGCATCAAAGAAAGAATGAGAACTGAGAAGGTGTGTGTACATTGTTTCCGGTCCTACAGATTTATAACAAAACCCAGGCTTTTCTCTATTCCATTGTTGCGAAATGACTGAATGAGTTGAATAGAATTGAATGAACTAAGACTAAATAGGCATTTATAACATTTACACACTTTTCTAACGTACAACTCAAACCTCTTCTGTCCGTTTTTTCGCAATTTTCTTTCTATTTTTGTGCATATGAAAGTATTGTGAATTTCATTTTGCCGTTTTCTTCTCATATATAGTAAAACATAAGCCAAATTACCTCAAGACGTTACATGGCCATTGTTCGCCTTCTCAACAATCGTAGGCAGGGCAAGACGGCTTATACTTTGCGATTTTTGTCAACTTTCCGAACCATTGCATTACCGGTAGTACTGTGAGATTAGAAACACACCTTTTTCTTATCATTTTGGAAAACCAATTCTGTAAATCCTGTAAAAGAAAAAAAGGAACAATTTCCGCTTGGCCGAAAGGCCATCATCATCACCGTCACCGTCGCCAAAAATTTCACACATAGGGCAATCGCACTTGGTTTGAGATTGTTGCTGAAAATTCCGTGACAAAATACTACATACATTACATTCGTATTCGCAAATTCGCAATTCGCACCACTCTTTGAGAATGTAGTGGCAAAAGTTGTCAGTCAACCTCTGTTCACACACACAAAACATTAGCCTGTCGCTCATCTTAACTTAAATAGCCCAAACTCATTTGTCTCTCTCTCTCTTTTCATTTAATCACTTTCAGAATATGAGTAGCTGTCCAAGTGGTGGTGATTCGCAAATTAATCCTCAAGACGTGAGCACTCCACCACAACTACTCAACGATTCATTGAACAACAACAACAATGAGAGTAGCAATAATCGGATCGTGTTGATCCCGCATCCGACTAATTATTGGCCCGAGAGCAATATTTTAACTCAAATTCAATTTCCTTGCCCAACTCTGATTCGGAAAAACAAGTGCAGCACAGCTATGATTGAGGAATGTTTTTACGAAGAGCTAAAACCCAAGGTCCAGGAACCAACGGAGATACCGGAGCTCATTGTTGCGGCTACAACGGAAGTGTCTGAAAGTAGTCCGGAAGTGTCTGAAGGGGACGTCGAGGGTGACAAAGATGCTCAAGTGACCGAAATTGGTGACAACAATGGAAATGACAATGAAAACGTTTACATCAATCTCCAAGAATTGGAGCAGGCAAGACGGCGACTTATTGCTGCACAGTGCGTGAGAGCAAAATATGCAGAGAAATGGATCGACGGTAAGTTCATTTTTTTCTTTTCTTAAATCGTCGGCAGTAAAACCAACTTTGCAAAGTGGAATGGAATTTGTCTTGGCCTGAGCATGAGCACGAAATACAACATTTTTGAGTAATGAGTTTTTGATTAGGCATAAATTAGGGCGCTTATTAGGATGTAAGCTTCAAAGGAGCTAAGAGCGCAAGTATTGAGGTTAATACGGTGAAAGAAATTCACAATTCATACGACTTTAACTATTAAAACCTATGTGGGATATAGGCTCATAATGTTAGAAAATTAAAAGATTTGTTCGACAAATCCGAAATTTTGGCTCTAGCTGAATTATAAAATAATTTGGTACACGAGAAATAAAATTTCAGCTTGCAAGCAAAATCCTTAAAATTAGAATGGAATTTTCATGCGAATTGCAGCAATGCAGCCCAACAAATTCGACAGTGAAGATGAGCTAGCAAGCCTTGCAATTTGACTTGTTTTTTGAGCCCAACAATGAATAATTCCCTTTCCCGAACGATTGTTGTTTTACAAGTTAGTGTCTAGTTGTCGAAGATGAGGATATGAAGATGCTGAGGTCTTGCAAGATCAAAGCATGACTTTTACTTACTTGGAAGGAATGGAATCTTGGTTTAATACAAGTAAGTGGAACAGGTGGTCATTAGCACTATTATATAACAACAATCAACTGTGGAGAAAGAAAGACTGGCTTTGGCTTGCAATTTCAATTTGCAATTGCAAGCATCAAGATAAGAAAATCAAGAAAGTGAATTGCGCGATGTTTTTTCTTCTTCATTTCTTGGATGATTACAATTGTCCTTTAACCTCAAGAGCTGGAGGCTGTTCTAGTCCTGCCAAATCAATAGAAAAAATTCTAACCTCGAATGGAATCTTTTCGCTGACCTTTGCCATTGAAATTGGATTGGTAAATACAGTTATTTGCTCTCAGGTTCTTCGGCTGAGGTTTTCAATCAAAGTCAATTAGAATTTATTACCCTGGCTTTCACCTGTATACTCTTTTGTGAAAGTGCAAATTAAATTGGAACCAATATCACTAAACAAATCGAAATACAAACGTGCTAAATTATAATTTGCAACAATAGGAAATTAAATTATTTCGGTCAATAGCAACTTTGAATTCTGCAGTCCAAGACCCAAGAAGGTGCTTGTAAATAATTGAGGACCAATTTCTCAAGCTGCGTCAATAACGAAAAATATTAAACGGATACGCGAATTTTTGATTTCTCTCAGGCGATTTTTATGTGTTAAGAGTAAAGCGGCGATTCCACTGCGCAAAGCTAGCGCAAAGTAGCGCAAAGTGACCAACCGCAAAGCAAGCGCAAAGTAGC
>JAQGCM010001906.1:0-13013 GCA_034699705.1 Hymenaphorura dentifera
TTACATATAAAATTTATTCTACGGGCTTAGAAAATAAGAACCCGTGCGTAGCACGGGTGAATTGCTAGTTATTATTAATTTTCAATTTAGTTAGTTAATTAGATAAATCTCTTAACTTCTCTTTTGATCTCTTTTGTGTTTCCATAATTAGACAGACTGTCTGTCACAGACAATAAACATATTCGTATGTATGACTGCTTTGGATTATCACGTTAATAAAGAAATCAAATCAAATCAAATCAAAACTACAACCCAAAATTCTGCCTTAAGGGCTAACAAGGGCTGCTGCAATTCCCTCGCACCGCGGTATGCGTGCCGGAGATCAATTATACGGCTCGAGTGTAATTACTATAATAATGATATAAAATATAATATAATGGTAGCCTGAGTTGGGGAAAGATTACTGTCATTTATTAGTCATTTTCAAAACTTGAACGTGAATGCGTGCTTCGGAAAACTGATGGTATGAGTAAATTGTGAGTTTGAAAATGGCTACATTGAAAAGACAATGATGGTTGGGCGAGTACGTAGAACCCGAAGAAGCTATAACAACTAAATTATGTAGTGCTAGTTGTACTACAATAATTTAATGACGAGAAAAAAAGTTCGAATTTCAAATGAAAATGTTTCCAGCAAACATTAAAACTAACAGGAAGTCGAACGTATGCTCACATGTACATCTTTGTTCTATCCAGCAAACCAAGCTTTGAAATTGTCAATTTCCACCACGGAAAATTTATAAACTCCAACGATAAAATCTAGACTTGATTACCAAATAACTTTTACGGATACCACAAAACAAAGGAGAGTCTTCCTCATTTTCCCATGCTTTTGTTTTTAGAAACCTATTCCAGATTAGAAAATACAGATTTGTTTAGAACTATGAGGCATTGATATCTTTAACAGAGCTTGAAACTAGAGCTAATGCTGTCGAAGCGAACTTTAAAATCAAAGTGATCAAAAAGTGAACTTTTCTACACTGACATTTTTATTTGTGTTCTTCGTTACTCGTATTTTCTAACATGAATCCCCCAAGCTAAAATCCTGAAAGATTAAAAAAAATTATTTTCATGTTTTGTTTTCATGCGCTCCTTGTTCACCAAAATTTCACAGCTGTAAAAAATTTGTAAAGGATAACGTTTGAATGTGACTCCACTCAGCTCCACTCAACCTAAGAATGAACTCACAAAATCATTATGCAGAAAAGGAAATTATTTCTTTGTCAGGCAGTTCACATAGTTCAAAACACAACAACACCACATACAAGAATCAAAATCATGCACTAAATGACTCGCTCAGTGCCATCCATTATTTACGTGTTTTGCAGAGGAACAAGACAGACAAGCACAAAGAGGAGCAGCACTTACCTTGAAATTCGAGTTATTTAACTAACTCACAAACAATAATTCATCGAATTTTCTAGTCCGTCTCTCTGCTCTTGCTCTTAAGAAACCCTTGCAAATACATTTTCATAATGTAGACTGAAATGAAAAGTTCATGTCTGACTAGAACATGCCATGCAAGTGATAACATAGATAAATGTGATCTGCACGTATGTGAATTAGGTGGGCGTGACTCAATTTTTTCAAATAGTCTTTTAGATTAAATAATTGAACTGAGCTATTGGTCAGGGCCGGAGCTCCACATCACTTCAGCCAAACATAAAGTTCAATTTCTATTCGTTGACAAGATGAACAAAACCCTACCTACTTATGCGACTGCAAAACGGAATAATTTGCAAACCTTTTAGACATATTATATTACATTGCATTGCATTGAGAAAGGTGTAAGCGTATCTAATGAGCAGCCAAGATCGGGACAACAAATGAAATGAACTAAATTATGCGAGTTCGAACTCGTGTTCTGGTTGCAATATGAGATTACTACTGCAGCAACTGCTGCATATTTGCTTGTAGTTTTTAATTGATGCTGACGAAATTAGTCGTAAATCTCATCCACAACCAAAAGGAGTGTTTTCAATTGTAAGAATGGCAATTTAACTCCCTAATATGTTGTTTTGAGGCGGTGACGTGACATGGTCGAGAAATGTGCAAAATGCATGCATATTCCGTTTTAATGGGCAATAACCACAAAAATTATTGTAGATTGTGATCTCTAGAATAAAGTCAGATAAAATTTGCCAATTCCTTGTATACTCGTCGCCTCTATTTTCTGTGAGAAATTCCAAGAGAATTTTTGTTGATACAGTCTAGTCTGCAAAAGGTAAAAAGTTGGCCCGTCATTCTTTTCAGACCGAGGATTCCCGGTGCGATTTTTGACGTGAATAATACAATGTAGGGCCGTTCAATTATTTGAACCAAAAACTCAATTAGTTCGCCAGACAAGCCCCTGCTGCATAGATAGACAAACAATTACGGCACCTTGTTGAATTAGTTTTTGCATATTAATATAAGAAATTCCTAAGCTCCACATCAGTACACCTTAACATCAGTACACCTCCTCAGAAGCGAATGGAGGATAATAGGAAAAACGCTCTGATCTGGGTGCTGCTCGCCTCGCCAGAGCAGTGTTCTCATTTGAGACAGCGAGCTTAATGTCGAGGCGACCAAAAACAATGGGTGAACAAAAAATGTAATTATCCACGATCTCAAATTTGATAAATAATTACCACACGATAAATTTCCATTCATAATTGGGTTAATTTCGACAAGAATTTGAGGTACTTTGTTCACCTTAATAAATTTCTCGCTCAAACACTTTGTCTCGAGACAAGAGCCAAAAACAACGGGAGAGGAAAGGCAAAAAAACAACTTGACTCTCAAAGTTAGATTGGAGTGGATAGTTTGAGTTGATAATAAATTGTTCTCGGTTTTTAAGAGAATGTTTAACTTTTAATTGATTACTCATATTTGGGGAAAAGTGTAGCCGTACATGCGCATGCCTTGTGTTCTTGAATTCGCTCTTAGACTGGACTGGATGAAAAGTTATTAGTTGTGTTTAATTTGCGGCTTTGCCAAAGTCTAGCTCTTGCCGCTTCCTTGGTGGAAGTAAATGTTGACTTTAATTAAATACGTAGTAGTGAATGTCATGCATTAGTTTGAATTGAAAATCAATCTCCAACTCCAACTCAAATAGTTGACTAGTCATTGTCATACTACCTTCGGAAGGTGCACTGGTTAGAATCTAGTTAATACAATTATTTTTACACACACAACTTCTGATTGGGAGTTCTCAAGAGCAGCGTTACATAAGATCTACATACGTGAATCTTATATGCATATGCATATTCCACCCAAAGATGACATGGAATTTGAAAAGATTATCGATAAAAAATGAAAAGGGATGAGCTGAGCGTTCAGGTGAGAGTGTAGGTCGGTCGGCTCTCGGCTTGTGGAGTGAAGTGAATCAGCACTTGTTCATCTCTGCTGACACTATATTTCATTAAATTCCCTTATGCATAATGTGGGTTTGGTCTGAGAGATGTGATGTTTGAACAAATAATGTATGTATGGAAGCAGAGCAGATGCTCAAACAACTTGTCGGTCCCGATCTCAGATAAAATAGCCTCGATCGGTAATTAAGCCAAAAGGTAAAGGTAACTTTGAGATTTTGGACTTGACTTGAACTACCTCCAGCTTTCAGCATACTAAGACTCAAAATGAAAAAGCAAGAGAAAAAAAATCACACTGCTCAAGTCATGTTGTGTGTATGTTATGTTAGCACAAGTTAGAGAAATAAAACTGATTCTCATTAGCTAAGCAAAGGAAGGGACGAAGGAATTCAAAAGAAGTCATCTTCTTTTATTATTTTCGCTGCTATTCTCTTTACCATTTTTTCTACATTGTTTGTTAGTTGTGAGGTGAGTGAGTACCTTAACGAACTCTTATTGTGAACCAGATTTCCGTCTAATCCACTTAACTGTTATAATTAGATCTTTGCTGTTCACTCTTCATTCGTGGCATGGCTGGCTGAGGCAAATCAGACTCTGTCGATCGAGAGAGTCGACAAAGATTTTGATTATTCATCTCACTCTTAGAACAGAGCAAACAAAGGAAGCTTTTGTTGATTTTTCGTCATTCATTTTGGGATTTTTTTCATTAGTTTTCTTGTGAAATTAATGCAAAGATCTTCGAGGGAGTGCAATTAAGATGAATTCTCAGGTTTCCCCCTCCATTGCCCGGCACGATTTCTTCTTGACAGCCGGCTATTAACCAATCATAAGCACAAAATGTTACACGCAAATCAATGTCGTGACTCTTCCTTCATTTCCCCATATTTCACTTTTTGTAATTTGGCGTGGCCCAGCCCTATATTTTGCATTTTTGTTCCCATTAACCAACTCAATAATAAGGGGTGACAAGTTTAAATTGTTTTAATCGAAAAGTTTGAAGTGAGTAAATGCGTGCGCTGCGTTTTTGATGATAAAATGATTTTCTTCTTTCCTCTGATAAACAAGTGCAGAAAAACGTTGTGGCTGGCACCGCACCGGTACTGGCTTTTAATTATTGCTTTCCGTCAACAATTGGTGGTCTGGTCGGGCTCAAAATTGTGGATGCTATGATTTTGCACGTTTTACCACACGGTGTAACAACAAAGTTAATCATATAGTTGTTGAGCAAAAAATTGTATTAAATGGGATAAATACGCTTGAGTTGTCGAGATTCTTCAAAACTTAATGCTTGATGCGTCTAAGCTTGAAATAATGATAAGATTGATTAAGGTCCAATGATGGTCGATAATGCTGCGATATTGAAGATTTACAGGTATGCGGAAAGCGCAAGTCAATTTCAATTACTTCAAGGGTTTTGTGAAGCAATTCAGTGGTTTAAGGCTAAGCTGTAACAAATCCTAACCTTGTCAACTTTTATAAAGTAAGCCAGCCAGATAATCAGACTGAGAAAAAAAACATTTGGATTTGGATACACATTTGGGTTCTCCTTAGGAAAATTGCAAAATACTTCCGTTGAATTTGAGCACATTTCTACGTTACACAAATCCAAGTCGCTCTCATTCACAGAAACAAATTCGCCTCGACTCCTCGACTTCCTCATTGAAATCTTGGGAGGTATGTTTTTGAGAGAGTTTAATGTAAAGTGGTTGTCCGCCGTCTGTCTGACACGAAAAATATGGGCATTTAGTGCCAACAGTGTACAGTAGCAATGGCATTTGGCATTCCATTCTTCTACATATTATTTCAACAATTTCGTTATTCTCTCAGAAGTCAGTCAGAACACAGGTAGATTATGCTTTTTGTTATGGTCTAGTCTGGTCTCCTTCCGGCTTGGCTCGTCTTATAAGAAATTCAATCTTCTTTTTTCAAATTCACACTTGCAAAAAGTTAAGATTTGAGATGTGTTGTGCGAGCTGCGATGTGGGTGTTTTAAAAAGAAAAAGTTATGACATGAAGTGCAATGATGAGTTGACTTTGATCCGGACAAGATGAAAAAGAGGGACACTCGTTCGTCAATTCAAACCAACCAACACCACTGTGCTCTGCGCGTCATGTTGAAGAAGTCAATGAAAACAGCAACTCACGACTCTTCTTCCATCCAAGGAATTAAACTAATGCAATGCAATTCAGTCCACTGCACTGCACTGCTGCAATTGCAATTTTAAACTTATTTCCATGTTGACTAATGAGTGAGAGTGTAACGTGAGAAAAAAATTCAGATTTTTGTTCTCTCCTCTTGAAAGTATGGAGAGTCTTTGATACAGTGCGAGATGAAAATGTGTAAAATCAGGACCTTGGATTGAATTCGCCTGCTTCAATTCTGCTCTTTCTTTTCTTCTATTTGATTGTTGCACTTTTTTGTTTGCTAGCATTGTTGGAGGCAGCTCATGTTTTCACTTTAGTTTTTGCCATTTTGGTCACTTGAAATTCTATTGGGTAAATGTGTGGATTTTTATAGCTCAGTCGCAGCAGTTATCTTGTGCATTATTGAGAGATTATTGAGAATGTAAAGTTATACATTTTCATTTTGTATATATTATTGAGAATGTAAAGTTATACATTTTCATTTTGTATATGCCCAAGTTGTCCAAAAAAAATCCACTTGTTGTTGAGCTTTGTGCTGCCAATTTTTTTGCGCACAGTTGGCAATCTCAACAAAGTAATTTTGCCGGCTAGGTTACAAGAGTGAACGTTAAATTTGCATTTCAAGTGAAAAAAATAAAGTAAGTTGAAGTGAAAGATTTACTAAGGCACTTTAGACTTTACCTGCACAACACAATGACTTCAAAATCCAAGAGGGAGGTTGTTAGATTTACTTTGATGAATGCAAAACGTTTGAGCATTAGATTAGCAAGTTGTTGAAAAAATTACACAGGTGGCTTTGAGTCTATGAATTCATGAGTGTCGCAAAAAGTGCAAATCCGCATTCTTTTCTTTTGAAATAATAAAACTAGATTTTGCGAAGACTTGGACTGGATGAGTTGGAATTTAGTGCCTACTTGCCTCTTGGCTGACACTTTCCAGCCCATTTTTACAGAATCGCTCAGCAGTCTGCTCTGCACACTGCACTGCAAAGTTGCTGGGCGGCCTGGCTCTACATTGTCATTGTCAATCTATCAGCAAAAGAAATTGCGGTGCAGGGCATAGGGATCAGGACTCTGTGACCTTTACCACCTGCTCCAGGAGTCACTTGATCGAAAAACAACAATGAACAACGAACCAAATGAGAAAAAAAAACAAGTTACAATTCCATTTTTCAATCTCAATCATGACTCCATGTCAGACCTACAGGAAAGAAGTCAATCTACCACTTTTCTCTGCTAGGAGTGCTACGATGCCATAGGCAGGCAGGGCTCCCAACCCAACACTAAAGCCTGAACATCTCTAGTTTTGTACTTTTTTATTCATGTCACATCACCATTAATTAATTATTTGAATAAAATGTAGGCAAGCGCTCCTCAAGGCCTCAGGCGCAGGCATAGGCATGAAACGAAGTTCAGTGTTCGTGCCAAGACAAGACCAATGAAGAGATTACTATTTGTATAGATGCGAAATTTGCATCATGTAGGAATGGCATTCGCATTCGTTCATGCAAAACAATTTTTTTAATTGGCAAAATTATGATTGCAAAACAATGAAAGGTTCCCAGGGACCTGATATTGATTGCGGAAATAATCAAAGGAGAGCATTTGGAATGAACTGGAAATTAATTGTACCACTTTTTCACTTTTTCCTTTGGAAGAATTCAAGATAGACCTTGTCTGAATGCAGGAGCTTAATTGTTGCTAATATTTATTTGATTGTTGTAGAATTCCAGAAGAAATACTAATTGCATTATAATTCCAAACGTGTATTCAAAGCATCGCATTGGCTTTTGTTAAATCCACTTTTAAGTGGTTTTGGCCAAGAATTTGGTCAAAATTCCTCGTGTTTTGTATGAAGTTTTAATTGTATGTTCCTAATGAAATATGAGATGAGTTTAGCACAGGATTGCGTGTAGTGAGGTTAAGAAGGGTGCAGCGGATTGTAAAATTGTAATGATTCTCTCACTGATCGCAGCATCAGTGTAAGCAGATGATATCAACTGCATGTCGCATCTTAAGAAAAAATACAAAAGAAGCACAAATTACACTTTATCTGTAGACATTTCAAACAAATTCCTTTCGTCAGCAAATCCTTAAACTACGAATTACTTCAGCCCGTCTTAAAATTTATAGGGCAATATGGCGCGATTCTATCTCTTCGAAATACATATTGTGCACGCATGCATGTATCGCAGGAATTTGTAAAGAATGTAAATGTAACATCTTTTAAAACAGGTAATTTCCAAGCAAAAGCACGCTCACTTGAAAAATTCAGGAGTTGAAGCCAGTCCATTTAGGAGAGGATAGTTTACATATTGAGACGGCTGCTGGATTTTTTAGAATAAATAAAATTGATTTACGATTTAGTTTATGCATATTTATGCGAACAAAATTTTACAATTCCCATACCTGACAATTAATATATTTACCAAACTATGGAGCTAAGAGCTTTACTGGGATGGTTGACCCTATTCAATTTAGAAAATAGTCTAAATTTTAAGTGCAATGCAAGAGTGGCAACTTGGCCGAAGTCATAAAATGCTAATGCTGGACTGGCAGACTGGCTTGGCTTGACCATCAAAAGTGTTTTATGTGGTATTTGGTTGGTTAGATCACAATTTTACAATCAATCGTTTCCATTTTTAACGAACACAACATAACAAATTGGGGAAACGGTTGACAAATTAGACTGGGGAAAGTTGAGTTGAACATTCCAAGGTTTAAACTTAAATTGAATTATAGAGCACATCAAATGGAAGAGCCAGAATTCTGAGCTTTAAGTCTTTGGGCAAGCAATATCTATAAACGCGTGCTCACTGCTCACTCCGAAATCATGTATGTATCAGTTAATCTGAGCACTTAATTTTGCAGACGACTTTTTGAAAGCGAATTTTTATGGTCTCAGAGCCAACTTGAATTGACATATCTCAGGTTACCATTTTTAATAATAATTAAGTTGGAATGGGTAACTTAAACCCAGGATATCACAGCAGGCCTTGTTTTCTTATTCGGTGGTTTCATGTGGACACTCAGACGTTACAAGTTTGCCACCCTTAAGAGGAAATTTGATGATTTGACCATTACAAAGTTGCAGATATGTTTTTACGTTCGAAAACAACAATGCAAGCCTACTCCTCGACGACTGTCCTCAGAAGGAAAACATTTGCTCCCTTTGACATTTAGTACAAAGTGGTGCCACAGATTTATTGTCTTTGAACGGGTGCGTAGTGCGTGGTTGTCGCAGTCAAACTAGATGAAAAACCGGAAAGAAACTGGATCTACGCGCATTTTATTATTCGTGAAATGAAACCAACCAACCCTTAGCAATAAAACTTGATACAATAAAAAAAATTAAGGTTTTAATGGAAGTGAATCAGGAGGAGACAAATTGGCTTATGTCACAGAGTACTGTCGGACAGGGAGTCAGAAAGGTGTTTTGAAACTTGCGACTTGGAGATAACAAAAAACTTCTACCTCACCTGGTTGGCATTTTACGCATTTGATTAATTAGATCCTTGTTCCTAAACGCACAAATGCAGCAATGTTCAGCTGGTTTCAAACACAACTTTTTCAGTGTACCCAATAACATGTCGCACCTCAAAAGGCAATTGTCATTCGCATTGTCATTGTCAGAGTGTGTTTTTTAATTAGGCAAAGGCACAGCGCCAAACCCAACCCAAGCCCAAGCGACTACCCTTCTGTCACGACGCAATCAGTTTCACTTTTTTTGGAATTAGGGAAATCTTAAAAGCCAATTTCAACTTAATTTCAACCAATTTGTTTTCAACCTTTCAACTTGGCAAATGTTTGTTTCGTTGATTTTTCTAAATCTTCAAAATAAAAGCTTGCGAGCCTTGAGCTATAATGCCAACAAACTCATGCCACGGTCATAGTCATGGATGTGATAACAATTACTCAACCTCGTGTTTAAGAGTGGGCATTGAAATTGGTGAATTTCCTGCTTTTGAGCCACAACCCACGACATCGTTTTACCAACACATGTAATTAAACTAATTAAACGAAGCGATGTTTTACTTTTCTACGTACACACAAAACCCCGCACCTTGCGTCGTCCGTCCGTCCGTCTTGACTCTTTGAGTGAAGACATCAATTTTATCTACGACCAAAGCAAAGTTCTTTTTCATCCACAAATAAGGATTGGTCGGTCAAGTCAAGTCAAACATCATCATTTTCATCTAGATTTCGCATCTGTGGTGTTTCATCTAATTTCTTAGCTCACGTTTTAATGAAGGTGAGTTGAGAGTGAGATTTGGTGCGGAGCCTTATTTGGACGTGCACAAAATACACACACCGAGATCCAAGCTATTAAACTACATATTCTGCTGCTCTTCTGTACACTCACAGAACGCAACGCATTGCCTTAGCTGTTCCAAAGATTTAAAATGTATAATAATTGATAAAAAAGGTAAAAAATGAAAAATGCGTGGTCTCGCGACTGACTGACTAGGTTTTTGTTTGCACATGGACGGATTCGCCCGACTGAATTTTGTTGAGGTGAATAGACGCGAATTGAACGCGTTGAATAAAAACACACGAGACTTAGACGAGAGTGCAAGTTAGTTTTCTTAAGTCATGCTGCGTGTTTTGTGTCTGTGTGCTGTACTGTTTGGAAGAGTATGTTTTTCTGATAATTTTCTCGTGATTTATATGTTCATCTCACTGCTGGAGGTTTTCTTTTTGTGACCAATGAAATTTGCATAAATTTCTGCTCCGTAATCATTATTTTTCTGTGGAAAAAGTTGAACTTAATTATTCCTTTGGCGCGCCTGGCAGGGAGCCTAATTAAATCCGGTGCTTGTTTAGATGAATTCGTTTTTTCTTCTTCTTCTCCCTTCATTTCCTTTATTGCATGCATGTTCAATCTCAAAAGCAGTACAGTACAGCACAGCACAATGGATCGCATATTTATTTACTTTGACTTTGACTTCAGAAAGGTTGTTGAAATATTTTTTTTCGAGGTTTTGCAAGTAACGAACTGAACTTGAGGTTAGAGCACGTCAAATAAAACATCCGATTGCTCTTCTTAATAAGCTTATAGCGTGGGATCAACTTCAACTCTTTGCTTCAATCTTCGTCAGTCTATGCATGGTCTGCGTCTCTGCACGCCACTTTCAAGTCCAACTCGATTTGCTATTATTCTCTAGAGTTGAGATTTGAAGCAACAAATACCTTGCAAAAAATCAAGACGAAAAAAAAGAACATGAGTTGGGGAGGTTGCAAGTTGCGAATGAGAGCTGCTAAGCTCTACTTTGTAAAAGTCAAGCCCTAAATGGAGCAAAACCTTACGAAAGCCTGGCCTACTTTATAGACTGTCTATCAGCAAATTTAGAGCCTTGGTTGGCTTGGCTGTTTTCTTGCGTGATACAGTGCAGACTTTTTGAAGCTTGACGTGGATGGTGGTGGTGTAAAAAATGAATTCTTGGTGCTATCATTTCCATCATTCGTTTAATTGCAAGGTTCTTATTGCTTCAGGTTCTGGTTCTATCTATTCTGACGAGCAAAAAAATATTGTGTTACGTAGTAGTACGTACGTGTTGTTAGGGTTAGGACACACGTGCAAGTACATGCAAGTACTATGAATTACATACAATCGGATGAGCTAACACGAATAATAAGAAGGCAACTAGCGTGAACGCTGTTAGTTACAATAGTCTTTGTGAATGCAGAACACAATAGCTCATATTTCTAATTGCAGGGGTTGTCACTCTCATTGGCTCACAGTCTCAATGTGTCTTAATGTAAAATTTGATATTTGGTTAGGCTTTAAACGTAGATGTCGCAGATGTGGATTTTTTTCACACCTGCATATTTCATTTTGCTATGTTTCGTTGCTGATTGAGTGTTGATTCGAGATATCAGAGGAAGAATTTGATTTTGCGTTCCAAAGAATCTTGTTGGGATTGTATTGGGGTTGAATACCCTTAGATCACAGATGATTCCAGCATGAAATTCGGTTAACTTTAATTTCGGTTTGTGCAGTAATACCTCTGCTGTTAAGTATGATTTCAAAATATTATCTACCGAATTTGGTATTTTGGCTGTCCGAGACGAAATAATGAAGAACAATCTTATTTATGATATAAATAGACTTTAAGGATCCTTAGAAGTTTGTCTCGCTGTAAGGTAAAGGTAATGCTGGTGTGAACACTTATTAAGCAATAGAGAAAGTTTCTTCACGGTTGCACTGCACTGCCCTGAACTCTTCTTATTGTATAGCACGTTCTGCATTCCACAAGTTAATTGCTGGCGATGCAATCCTTTGACTTCAATTAACCAAAACATTAATTAAAACATGCAAATGTTAACGGAGCAGCACTGGTGATGGTCTGTACGCTGTGCTTTGTAAACAGAGGCAGCTCAAATTACATACAAAAATAACAATGTACTAAATGTGCTTTGATTCTGAAAGTTGAAGTTGAAATGGACGTACAATAAAATTTAACTTGTACGTAGTTCAAGCTGAGTAATGCTTATTAACCTTTTCACACCAATACAGTAATATAGTAATTTTTGGCCTTTAGTAAAGATTTTATGGGCCAGATGTGCAAATTTTGAAATTGCTCAAGCGGCTAATGTAAAATGTACATATTATAATTTAAGACCCTACTTATCTTTAGTAGTACGATTTGAGGTTTGCAGTGCATGTAAAATAGTACAATTGTAAATACAGAGCCAGACTTTGCTTGAAGGACAAGGATCAGTTGGTAATCCAAGTAAGCAGTTTGATTTCGAATGACTATCCATTGTGCGCAAGTGGCACGTGGTTGACAAAATCACAAAATCATGACAATGCAATATAAACTATTCTGCAAGTGCTTCTGCGATTCGCGTTCTGCGATTTTGGCATCATTTCGCTATAATCTGTGCGAAATATTCATCGTCGGTGAATCATCGGATCTTACGGTACAGAACATGGAAATTTTGCAGATTATCACGAATATTGATCTTCACAGATTTAGTTTCAATGCCTATGTACATAATCTTTCATGCCTTTTTAGGTTCAAAAGTTTTTGACCTCGCAATGAAATCATTTTTACAATTTTCTCACAGTTCTTGAATGCCCATGTCGTGAAACAAATACCATAAGAAGAAAAAACAGACTGAAAGTTTGTTGCTCCTGTTGAGGTAGACAGTTACGAAGTTGACGACTAAAATAACTCAAGCGATATTATTAAGATTATTATGGTTTGGCTTGGACTTTAAGTGTTCTCGGCCCATCATCATTTTATGTCTTATGTGCGTGCCTTTTTATACACGTAGAGGACAGTGACGTACATTGGTTTCATAGTTTTGAGCTGCACTGTTGCACTTGTATTATTTAGTTTTCACACCTGGACAAAAGAATTAGCGGAGCATTCCATTTTCATCGTCTGGCTTTGGCTCTGTCTCTGAACTGAACTTGCTTGATGTTCTTTCATTTTTATTGCATGCACGAAGTGCCATGCTATGCAGTCTTCTGGTCCGTCTGTCACCACTCTAGCAGTCGCAATGTTTGA
>JAQGCM010001907.1:0-13004 GCA_034699705.1 Hymenaphorura dentifera
CATAAACACAGCCAATGCGAGTTCGAAGCGTTTGAGTTTATGTTTGTGTTCGAAATTCAAAATGCGCAATCTCTATAATATATTTCTTTCTGGACTGCAATCGAATTATATAATTTAAGATACCAAATCGTGTTGTTCATCTCGACAGATTTTTTTAAACTTCTACTTCTCTTGACTAGTGCCAGAACTCAGCTTTGTTTATTGAAACTTTGACATTGGACACTAATGACTGTTTTGAATCTGGTAGCTGACAACGTGGGCGTTCATGCAAAAGTGAGAAAAGTGAAATAGGAGTATTAAAAAAACTACTTAGCGAACTCATTTTCGTCGAACTCATCGATCTCAAGACAGGATTAACTTGAAAAATTTCATCGTACCGTACAGCTAAGCTTAGTTTCGGCAAAAAAAAACCGCTAGCAGATTTGCTTCGTCCGTTGATTGAAAAGCACGATTGAAAAGCACATCTCGTTCGGGTTTGCCTGCCTACATGGTGAACTTCAACAAGAATTGGGAAGCGGATTACGTACGAGTACGGAACGGAATGAACTAAACTTATCTCAGCCTCATCCCCTCGCATCTCCCGTCTGGTCAAACTTGATTGCAAAAAGGTGAGAGAGACTTGAAATTCGATACTTTTGCATGAAGGGAATAGGGAGGTGAGATTCAGATCAAAGCCTAGGTCTGCCCTTTTTGATAGGATTAATGGATTTGGCAAAATCGTGCCTGGATGACAAGACTACTACACTTTCTTGTTCTGTTTTTAGAAAGCCATGAAAAGGTTTCTCCTCATAACAGCAAAATGATTTATGCTTACTTCATGTTTGTCACTGGAGCACAGCTCAAAACTCGCTGATTTCAGCAGATTTGAATATTTTGAGGTTCATTTTCATGAATCTGAATAGCACAAGTTTGCGAAGGTTGAGTAGAATTCGTGATATTTATTTCGCTTCTGCACTTAAAACGATGCGTTTATATTTATCTTAATATTATGTCCCCAGCTGTAGATAAAATTTACTTGTACATATCAGGTGGACATTGGCTTTGCAAAAAATGTGACAATTTAAGTATTAAGTTAAGCAACAACCGCATTTTTACCGATGGCGCCAATCGCTTAACTTGTTGAACTGAAAAAGTTGAGGTCATACAATTCTACAGGCTGGAAGTGGAAGCACGAATATATGACTCAAAGCTTTAAAAATATATTCACAGGAAGGTCGAACATTTTAATGCTTTCGTAGAAATAAGAAATTGCTACAATGTCACACACCCTTTCGAGCTAAATCTACGAGTGAATTTTGTATGGTGCAAATGATGCCTCATAATTCTCGTGCAAGTCGATACTTTGACTGTTTGGTAGGCGTTCCATGTACGCGTGGCGTGTCAATGTCGGAATGCAATTTATTTATAAACATTTAGTTTGATCTCATTGGAGCCTAAGACATTTGCAAAACAAACTCTCTTGAAGAACTTTTGCACTAGAAAATTATGTAGTAGTGTACTGTCTGTCTAGAAATCTGCACGAAATCACAAACTTTGGGTTGAGTTGAGGTGCGGCACACTTTTTACATTTCCTTTGAGTCCAAAACCCAAGAGTAAGAAACCAAAAAACAGACAACGTTGTTGTGTGAAGGATATCCTATCAAACGTATGGAATTCCGTTGTGAATAAAGTGCAAACTTTGTTTTTGTAGAAGATGCATTGTGCACCCAACTAGTTTGGGTATCGTGAGGAGTGAGTAAGCTAAAAATCAGCGACTTTACACCTCGTTGCACTGTGCACTTGCACTACTAGAGACTGGAAACCCAGTAGCCGAAATTTTTCTTTGACATGAAAAAAGTCAGACGTGAAGAAGTGAATGATTTATCCCTGATGATAATTTGTCCCTGGTGAGTTTCAGATGCCAAGAAACTTATCCTTTTTATGTTTGACTTTCTTTTCCTGGTCGGAATACGGAGCTCAAATTTTCTGCAGTGTGTGTTCCTACGATGTACTACTGTGAGACAAGTTTAACAGTCTCTCCAGCCTTTTCACCATAAAAAGGCTACGTGTGAAAATATCTTCTCGTAGTGTGAATCGCAATGTTTTGTAAATTATCTTATGAATAGAAATCTGAGCAACATGAGACTAATATTAATAACTGAGTCAGTAGTTTGAATTGAATACACGTAGGCTGGCTCAATTATACATAGAAACTCACATGCTGCAACATTTTTCTAATATTTATTTATTTTGATTGATTGATCTCACATTCTCACATTCTGTGCACTTCAATGTGAACAAACGAAGGGACCGCAATTCTGCCTTTGGCAGACAATTTTGTTTGTTTTAAAAATGTAATGATATTTTGAGGCTGCAGAACTTTGTTTTCATTCACTGTTCAAAAGTCAAAAACCAAATACCTCCACAAACAAATGCACGTCAGAGGTTCTCAGTGATTTCTCCAAGGATTTCTGCTGGACTACTTCTACTTGATAGCCATTAGGTTTTCTCATCGTTTTTCTTTAGATCCGGATATCCGGACCGAGATAAATGAGCTCATTTTGATGAGTAAGTAGGAAGGCAAGACCTCGATCCGAGTTTGTCTTAAACATATTGCACTAAAATGTTATTCTTCTTTCAGCCACAGCGTGCTTGTCAATAAAGAACCGTTGAAATCAAAGTTTTGGAAAATTGTGGGAATTTCCTATTGTAGTTGCAAGAAGGATCGGCCCGGATCACATATTGGCAAAACTTTTGTCACAAAGAATTACATTAAGATTAGTCAGGCTAAATCAGAGCACTAAAGTCTTCGAAACTGACATCAACTTAGTTAAAGTAATATGAGTATGGTGTTATGTGTTTTGAATGTCTACCAGACATAATAGAATCTTTGTAAACCTTGTAACTGTAACGGATGAGGGTCCCTTCAGGACTTATCCGGCCTCTAAAATTAAACAATAGTTTTTGGAACAGTGTTGTTTCACAGGGAAACAGTACTGTGATCAAATCGTGCAAATTACGAAGAGGTCGACTTGTGCATTTGGAGTGTGGCCAGGAGATATGCAAAGTAGATGTGACTATAAAGCGCTTATTTTATCGCAACGTTTTTACCTTGACCTGTGTTGTTATTTTGTAATTGCACGGGTAGTTTCAGTTTTTTCATTGGTACCTTATGCCAGCGCTACCTTTTCTCCGGTACCTATAAGTCTGTGGCACCTTTTCTCCGGTACCTTTAAGTCTGGCACCTTTTGTCCTAGATGTAATTTGAAATAGTTTGAGTTTGAGGGTTTTTCCCTCAAACTCAAACTGGAACTAGAGTAGTGTGATTCCAGAAATTGGACGAACATATAGATTCATATCCTTCCACTTCACCTATATTTTGCTGTAAATTTCTTTTGGTACTGTTCAAATTTAAGATCGAGCCCTGCTTCCTCTTTCGGCGGTGTGATGGAAGACACTTTGACACAGTTCTGGAAATAGTGGAATCTCGCTTTCGGAAATTTTTTCCGTCAACATGAAACTTCAGAACTCAAAGTAAAGTTTCGAAGTAGCAAATTTAACTTTATTCATCGCTGTACCAAAGGAGTTCAAATGTGTATAACTATTTCCTATTTTAAAAGCTATGCTGAGCTGTACATTTTTGTTTCAATTATGAGCTGCATTTACGTACAAAGATGGAAAATTGGGTGGATGAACACCTTTAACAAGACAAGCAAATGATGAAAATAAAACCGAGTACTTCATACCTTTTTTTTGTAGTAGTGCGTGTGAGAGTTAAAAAACAATCCTAGTCTCCAGGATTGCATAACTTTTGACGGCTATTTCAAAATCAATTCTATTCCAAATTCATAGCTACTGCTTTCTAGTTCGTCTTAAAAATATTGACGAACACCCAATTCGTTGTTTATTCCACGAGAATTCAGTCTGGCTTGACTTATGCTGCGATGTACTCGACATTTTACTTGCCGATTCACGATTCGGACTTTGCTTTTGGTCAAAGAAAGCCGTATCAACATTTCAAAGTCAGAAATGTATGATTCTTTACTCTCAAAATTATTCTATTTTTCTTAGTGGTATGTGACTGTGAAGTGAAGTGAAGTACAATGCCACATTTTCAATATAGCGATGGCGAAAGCTCGGAAACGACTTTTCTCCAAGAATTGCCTATTCCAAGTAAATTCTGGTTCAGATGTGTTCTGACTTCTGAGAAGACAATTTCACTCGAAACTATTCAAGTGGAATGTGAAAATAATGAATGAAATTATTAGGTTTGGATTCTCCGACGAGTCAAAGTCTGGTTCTCGATTCTGCCAGGCCAGAAGCCGTATTCCACATACATAATGGTCCCAGCCAGACTACATACGAAATATTATGTACAAGTTTTAAAATCAGCTAGGCCCAGGCCCTGATTATCACTCTGGACGCGAATTGTAATTTTGATAAGTCTTGACACTCTTTCAGTCCAACTCCTCCTAAATTAACATTAACCCGTTTCCTTCTCAAAGTTGTTTCTGTGTTCTCTTCTGTTGAAACTTTACACAAAACTTGAGCCTGAGGATTTATTCGTCACTTGAAAAGTTGGCTCATGAAACCGAGGAAGCTCGGTGGAATTGCAATGAAAGGCTTTGAACAATATGCAGGCAGCAAATAATGGCAGAGAATAGTTTTGCAAAGTCTTACCAGTTATAAGAAATTTACTCAAGAGCCCTTGCCTTGTTTAGCTTCAGAAAACCGCAGAGCATAAAGCAGAGTACAGACTTTCATTTCCTGAAATGATCAAAATTAGAAAAGTTCCACTAATTTGTTATGAGGCTGACTGATATATAATTACTTATTGTCAGCCAAATTTTCTCAGCTCAGAAGAATAAGTAGCCCGTCTGCCAGGGAGTTTCTTATTAGATGCATCGTGTAGAGAACAATACTGAATTGTTATAATTTTGTTCCGCTAATATTCTCAGGGCAAGGAATGGAATAATAATCTCACAGAAATTTAACGAATGAATTACAATGAAGTCGATGTGCAAAAGTCAGCCATAATAGAATTTCTGGTAGTCTTGAACAACCGTCAATTCATTCGTAGGCTTTTATGAAATCCAATCAACTTTGCGAGCAGTTACGCCGAGTTTACGACTAGCGTATTTCACAAAAAACCCAAGTTTTTGTCGAAAACATTATAGTAAAATTTATCAGAGATCTACAAGCCAATGCATTAAGAGCATTTCTCAGTTCTTACAAATTAAAACAATGGCTACTAGGATAAAAATGGTAATAATTCTTGAAAATCCTTGGTCCATGGCCAAGAAGCAGGACAAAAATCCTTACAATTTATAGCATTAAAGTGAATAAATCTTGTGTGCCGTATCTTTCGAGTATTTCGAACTAAAGGGTTAGACAAAGCATCAAATACTTAGAAATTTCACAATAGCGATACTCAACCATCGGTGTGACTGAGAGGACGAGCTTACCCATTGCTTGTCGAAATTCCGTTATCTACTAAAAACAGGATTGACATTTTTTATTTCCTTCATCTTCTCTTGGTGTTTTTAACAACAGATAACTTTTAATTACGTTTCCGGTGATTTGGTGGTGTGTGGAAAGATTGGAAGGCGAGAAGGTGGTAGTTTTAGGACTTCTATAACTTCTGCTGAATACTTTCCTCGTCAAAACCTTTTGTTCTCGAGTGTGATCAAATTACGTATTATGCGAGCCCTGCTATTATGCCCGTGTCAAAATCACGCCTTTAATGTAATACTGGTTCCTGTCAGGAAATTTTAGAACGCATTTTCATAGCGTCATCACCATAAAAGTGCACGAAATCCATTTTTGCCCACAATCGAGTTGTTAACCTCAGGTGAAAGTTATTCGAAATATGACATTAACCCATTCTTTCATTTCATTTACCATAATTTCAAATATCTGAGGTAACAAGATTTTTTATGGCCGTGGCTTACGAGATTTGGCTACTAAAATAGAGGAACAACAAAACCCTTAACTTCCCTTTGAGGTTAAAAGTGATGATTTTCAAAGTTTTATGGATTTTTTTTTAGTTATTCTGCGATTTTACTACCCTTGTTGTCGGGACTTTGGTTGAATTCCCTTACTACACTTTTAGGTTTATAGAGCTGAAACGAAATAATATTTTACGTGTGATTCGAACACGATTTCTGTTTTTGCAGTATTTTTTTAAGTGCTTTAGCTTCAAAGTGAAGATTCGGATAGCTTGGATGACTTTATGGGGAATACGTTTTAAAGGCTTTTTTGAGAAATTAGAAAAGCGTGGCCTCGTGTTCAATGCCTACCAATGTGAATAGAAAGATCGCAGAACGCGATAATAAAATTTTCATGGAAATTGTTCGTTGGGTTTGCATAAAATATCAAAACATATACTATTGAATTATGACCTCAGGTTGATCTATCACGCCCTGGGCGCGGGTGGCCGCAATTTCAATTTTATTTGTACTGTGAAGATCTAACGGTCCGCCGCCTGACTATTTTGGAAACAGCGACATGTCAGAGAAGCTGAAAATTGGATAGGTTGAGGTACTTTCTCCCTGATTTATGTCAACTTGATTAGTTTTCCTAAGCTCAAAACACAACCCTTCAGATCCGAGCTGTAATCGACTTCCAGACTTCTTCCCAAATGAAAGAAAATATGATTTGACAGAAAGTCCATAATAAGCAAATATAGGGTTATGACAAGCACTCCCCAGGTCTCTAATTCAACGCACTAAGCCCCATACGTAACAGTTCACATCGCCACAAGCTCTTGACCTAAATAGAAACCAATATGTATTCGAAATATGAACGTAGCTTGTCAACCATAATTTATTTCCGACCACCTTTACAAGTCACCCTTAGAAAAGTCTGAGGTGGTCGTTCTTTTTACAATAAACTTTGAAATTTCAAAACGGTTTTCGATTTGCTTTCAGAATATGAATCGGCTGCAAAGCCAACGACACTAAAATCCGAACAAACGGTTATATTTATTTCAACCAGCCATGAATTAGTTAAAATTCAGCAGGAGTTCAATTCAGAATCCTGGTTGATGTCAGTGAATTTCTGAAGATAAAATCAATCATCAAAATTCCTCACAGGTCTACACTTTCCTGCACGCTTGCCATATGAGTTATCAAAATTTGCCCTGCACAAGCTCCAGGAGTCTGAGATGATAAAAGCATTAGATTAAGGGGTCTCTGGCAATTCACTTCTAGTAATCATAAAACAGTTGAAAGTTGTCAGAGTACCTAATCCAAATCGCCGGGATGGACTCGCCGGTAATTGATCGGGATTCAGTGTTTAGTAAAAGTATTTCTTGGTTTAGGATGAAAAATTCAGCACCTGAGTGAGTGCCAGAAATGACTAGGAGACCAGAACTCCTACAAATTAACTAAAAATTCATCCATTATGCAACGCGCAGTGCGAAATGAGTTGAGATCGTTACCGAAGTTGATGGCTCAAATTCTGCCAGCATCTGGTTTCGGATGAAGCGTAAAATTAGAATTACCGGAGGCCCTTTGCTAGTTCCGCATAGATATTAAAGATAGACAGAGACACGTTTACTCATACTTCTAATTACTCAAAGCTCCTCTCCACTTCTCATGGTTTTTGGACAGCAGTTTATGCAAATGAATGTCTACTCTTCAGGAACATGTTTCGCGAGAGAATGACGTGAAGAGATTAAATTAGCGGTAGTTAATCGCGTTAGAAAAGCGCAGCATAAATTTTACAAGGCGGGTTTCATGAAGTGTCTTCCTCCGACTCCAAACTTTGAGTATCTCAAGCATGACATGACTCTACTCTCCGTGTGTATTAGAGATAATAGCAGATTCTATTTTTGATATTTTGTTTAGCAGCGGCATCATAAAATGATCATGTTGACTTTTTGAGGAAACATATTCGCAGAAGAATTAATAAACCGCAGGTCAAATAATTCAACAAATCGAAGAATAGACTATGATTCTGGGTAACAACTCTGTTTTTGTAAAGTAGAAGACTATTGGAGCCTATCAAATGCCAGACATTCCATTAATTCCCCAGTGTTGTTCGAATCGAGGCTCATTTGCTGATGTGGGTACGGAAGGTAAATATTTGCGGTGAAGCTTGACGCTTCGGCGGCGTCGGCATAGCCACTTCTGTGGCTCGAGTCTTTCTGTTACTTTCTCCAGTCCAGAGAGAAAGGCAAAGGCGGAGAAAGTAAACCTTTCCAGAAGTCTTCCTTTCTTTTTTTTCGTGTTCTTGAAAAACTAGACAGCTATTGCTCACAGCAGGGAATTCTGCTGAACAGCGAACGCGTTGGAAGGACTGCAGAAAACCTACCTCTCAATAGAATTTTCTAGAGGCTTCCACACATACACTTGTGGATGGAAACCAACGTATTTAGAAAACTGATTATATTATAGCATCAGGTGAGGTAGCAGGTGCACAGGTTTCATGTTCTCAGTGTATCAAGAATTTCAGGAATTAGATTTCCCTGTATTCACTTAAAAAACCATCATAGGTTGCTTGTATTTATCCGAAGCACATTTTCAATTCTTCACAAATTTCCTTTGCCTAGTTAGGGAGTACAGGGTTCAAATTTCTGAAGAGAAATGCAGACTGTACCAGGAAGGTTCTGCTTTGGATGGATTTAGTTGTGCGCTACAGTGTCTCTTGCTCAAATCAAAACGTCTGGGGAGACAATGAACCCTAAAAACACAAATTTTGAAATTTTGAATACCAGAAAAGAGAAGAGACTTGGGTTGTATTACTATCACTTTTCTCTTCACGTATGCCCAGCTCAGTGTAGACAATCTATTGGGCCTTGAATCACTTGAGATTCGGATTTTGGTTGTATTCTCCAGTGCAGTGCAATGCAGTGGTCTCTTGTTTTGTTGCTTCAAAACTGTAACATTTCAAATGCAATGGAATTGAGATGCAAGAATAGATTTATGTGATTCAGTGTTCAGATTCGGGCCCCGGAAAAGATTTATCTTTTTTCTTTGAGAGTCTGAGGTTTAGTGTTTGGCGTGAAAATGTTTACTTCATCTTCGTTGGCATGCTCTAAACACATCATGCACCCACGGTTTGCATTTATTTTTGGTCGATGTTAACCTAACCTGAATAAGTTTATGGAAAGACTAATTGACTGCTTGGGGATTGGAAGGAATTAAAAGACAAAGACATTTTAGGCCATTTTTAAAACAGAAAATGCATAATCTGCCTTAATGATTGATAAGTTATTGTAGTATGCCAAATCAAACAAATATGCTTGGAAAACCTTAGTGCTCTGCCCACAAGAAGCAATATTTCTGGCTCTGAATCGAGGATTCAATGAAAGCTTAAATAGTTTTTAAAGTAAAAATAATTTGGGTAAAATATTTTTTGACTCTCTTGCTGCCTACGTTCTTGAACTAAAGACCATTACGAAATACGTACAAACGAATACATACATAAGCCTGGGTGTAGTTTTTTTGTTAGTCAAGATTAAATCGACATTCTGAGTGAAGGGTTAAGCGCCCCATTATTTTTGGCTTGACACACAAATGTGCAAAGTGAATGATATCACAGACTTCATCGGAAGTCTCTAATATTAAGGTGCCATGGGCTTTTCGTTGATTCAAAGATAAGGCATACTAAATTGAAATGCCGCTAAGATACGTAGACTTGTCGGAATCGAAATACGGTCAACGCTCAAATTATTACGGGTTTATTTTTGGATGGTTTTTTCGAATCAGTGGAAAACTTCCGAACCAGTGGGATCTTTCTAAAGATCCTTGTAAATTTCAGAGCGAAAATACCTATTTTTAGAATTTATCAAACAAGGTTTTATCTTTGTCTCCAACTATCTGTGTAATTTTAGAATTGACTCTAGCGCATCAAATTTTCGATCATGGTTTATAACGAATTTCGTGATGTAATCTCAGGTCAGATGAACTCAACCGGTAAATAAAGACATGACAAAATAAACCGATTGTGCAAAATAATCTAATTCCCCCAAGTGTATTTCAGGACAAGAAGTCATCCTGTTGGGCATAATGGAATTTCTTGAATCTTCATATCGCCTTCAATCGATTCTTCTTAAGCTATACTTCGTAATATTTCCGCAATTTTGTAGATACTAATCGGAGTGAAAATTGAATACAAAGCGTTTACAATCTGTACAGAATTTAAAAGTTCAAGATTGAAATCGAGAGCTATTACAAAGCATTTGTGTAAGGCGTTGTCTTTTCTTGATTTTTTTTTATAAACTACTTCCTATACACACAAAATACTTGAGCCAGAAATGGTATCCTCCAGTCTTTAAAAATTATGTAGAACATTATTGGTCACAACTTTAGGAATTTAGACGTTGAGATGTAATCTCTTAAAATAGAATTCCAAAGAAAATTCCTAGAACGTTTTACGAACTATGAATTAATTAAAATTAAATTTCCATTTTTATTTGTAGATGATTTGTTCTTGGCTGGTCCTGGAAGGACGGATATTGCACACTCAGCAACTTGGGCTTGAGCAAGAAGAAATGGAAAATCTTGGCTTCCTGTCTGAAATGAGGAAAAAGTGAAGTGAGTTGTGAAGAGGGAAAATGGGTGAAAGTCACCGAGAGCCCAGAGCCAAATATTTCTCGTTGTCGTCACTTGTAGTCAACCGAAACTACTTTGCTCTCATCTCATCGCAACTTCAACTACAACTACAGCTACTTGGGTTTAGCAATTAATATTGGTTCTCTGGCTCAAGTTCATTTCTGGGACAATTTCGCACGTAACTGCTCGTAAGTCGTGAGAGAGTCGACATTCCAACTATGGAGAGACGTAGACATTTCATTTTCAATGCATCTGACCCAATGGAAGAACCCTCGAGTTCAAGTGGGACGAGTGAGATGGTTGAAGACAACACTGATGAGACGAGTTCTTCTTCTCCTAGATCTCATAAACAGGTCTTAGAAAGTCTTGGCGGTTTAGGAAGTGGGAGTAACTTCAGTTCCGCTGAATTGTCCGAGGAATGGATTTGTAAGAACTATGACCTCTTGTATCTCAACCATTCCAAAGGGCTCTCTTCGATGAGCAATGAGTCCACGTTTAGCCCAGGAATTCGAACCCTGGTTGGAAATGTGACTGGGAGTCTTGAACAAGAACATTCTGCTCTGTGTAATCGAAGTTTCGATGGACTTCTCTGCTGGCCTGACACACCCGAAGGCACTTCTGCTGTTCTACCATGTTTCCCAGAACTCCACGGCATCTACTACAACGTTTCCCGTGAGTTTTTAGAGGTTTTATGCACTTTAATAATATACGTTTACGGTTTCCATCCGAATATTATCACGGAGTTCCAAAACCAATACGGTCTGGCCTGAGAGCTTTGTGTGGCAGAAGGATGGCTGACATGATAATGCATCTAATGCTTAGCTCATACGAAGAAGCATTTTGGAAACCGGGAAAGTTGTCCCATCCACAACCTCGATCTCGTCACATTCACAAAATCCCACACATCGACAGAAGTAAGCTGGATATCGCTTCTAGGCACTGAACTCAATGCTGAATCGCGATAAATTACGCGTGCCTCTTTGGTTCCAAAAACGAGAGCCACCATTTGAACTTCCTTTAAGCTAACCGGCCAACACTAGAACAGAACTTTCACTGAATGGAATGTAAAAGTTGGGCCAAAATAATTCAAAAATCACATAGTATCCCATAGTCAGAGAAACGAGACAGAAGTGTTTCAAATCGCTATCGTGCTGACCTTTGCATCGCAAGTGCACATAATATTTCGGGTTGTCGGTATGAGTCATTCATGTCATGTCTCACATTTAGTATTAGTTATTAGAAACGTCAAAAGCTTCTCTGGTTAAGAAAATATGTACGTGATAACCTGGGATTTGGGTATGACCAGGGTTAAGATGAAAGTTCACCAAATTGCGATTCAGTGCGATGCAACGCATTGGAGACTAATGAATGTGGTGCCCGTTTGACATGGCAAGTCAGGGACGTGAACGGCGAAATGCTTTCACATTTCATCTTCATTCAATCTTCTAGACCAAATCGTAATTGCTTAAAGGAATCTACGTGGTTCTTTTGGCTTTCATGGCAGACTCTGAGTTTGTGCTTGTGCCAAATATGGAACAAGTACAAAGTCCAGCACAGCATTTTGTGGAATTTTTATGTAGTATCCTCAACAATGCCATTTATCTTTTGAGGTCAAAGGAAACTAGATTTTTAGTACATGGATAGGTAGACCAAATCTCATTAGCATGGTATTTCGTGTCAGAGAAACCTAGCCTTAAGCATCGCGGCACGATTGAATTGTGGAGTGGCAGTGGCAGCAGTAAATTCTTTTGAGCGTGGCTAGGAAGAGAGCAAGCGATCACCTTGGCTGAATCTGGGGTTAGGTAAACTTCACAAAGTAAAGTGCAACTACATCATTAGAGCCAACAAACCATAGGATGCTTTCCATCTCAAACACTGAAATAGAATTCTGCTTGGTTTCATCCACAACTAGAGTCAATCAAAACCTCAGTCTATGGAGGAAGAAAATCTTCAAATCCACAGCACTTTGGTTAAGGGCTAGTCTTCTGCCTGTGGTCAAGGGCAAAGAGCTTTCTAAGTTTCGTAATTGGCAAAACCTCTTTTGGCTCATTTGATGGTACTTTGTTAACTTTGACTCAAGGTGCCATTTGCGAAAGGAGTATGTACGTTGGCCTAGACAACAGACTAGACAGCCTGAGATTGTTTGACTAAAAGCATCTTAGGTTGCCGCCCTAGTTAGAGTTTTTTGAAGATCATATCCGCATTCCAACGTACAGACAGCTGTAATGTAAAAATTTATTTTAATTCAGACATTTGTCATGCTGATCGCCAATTTCGTAGGAAGGTTTTATTTGCTATACAATTTCAGCAAAACTCTCACCAGATACTCGCTATTAAAGCTACATAATCAATGCATTCAACTAATGTTTTGCCAATTCGTAGTATCGTAGTAACATTGCAACATTTTATTCATTCCCATAAACTAAAAATGATGACCACTGAGCTGGGTTTTACTTCACAAAATTT
>JAQGCM010001908.1:0-12999 GCA_034699705.1 Hymenaphorura dentifera
GCATATCATTAGACGACCTGAGCTAGGACTAGGATTCAGAACTTTATTACTTATTGCTATTGATTCCTGAGCTCTGAGCACTCAGCTTGGTTTCACCGCACTATCTACCATTATCTATGCATAAGCACTTGAACTGCGTGACTTTGTCGACTCTACCTCTTATGAATAATTTGTTATATTCCTTGTCAAATAAGTGTATTGGAATGGGGTCTCCGATTTTGCGGTGAAGTGCTGTTTGGCAAAACAGAATTGAACGCAATAAAAGAGTAGGGAAGGCTGACGGCAGTTGTTGGTCTTTCCATTTTGTGAAGACAGAATCACAGAATGGATGCTCCAATCACGGCAATAATTCATTGCAGTGCACCTGAGGCAGTTTTGGCTTTCTAAATCGTACCGTCGGCACCGTTGTCTTTGTTCTTATATTCTGCGAATTTGCTTTGGCTGAAAGACCGATGTTCAGCTCAGCACACGGTAGCCACCCTCATCTTCTCACATCAAGTGATCAGATTTATCCGAACCCAGCAGTTCTGTGTGATGCAGCTCACTCTCAATCACAATTTACTAGAAATGTACGGATTATTCCAATGGTCGTTCGCATATCTGAAAAATGCCAATTCATAAATAGACTACAAGTTAGAATAGAATTCTTCCGTGTGTATCCACAATTTTTGGTAAGACAGAAATAAGAACGCGGCGACACCCAGGTGAATACTTAAGCGCAAAAATCAATTCGTGAATATGTTACTCTGCATGCATTCTTTTCATCAGCTAAAGTAAAGCCAATTGCCTTAAAGTCTAGTAGTCGGCCGTCATTCGGCATAAAGTTTTGTGGGCAAATATTTTTTTGTAAACTTTGATTAAATAGGTACTATCACATATTGACAGGCATTTCCAATATTCCAATACGCAAATCCCAAAATTTGATGACAAAACATTTATGATATACGCGACAGGCAGAGTATTCTACTTAAAGTTAGTCAAGTACTCTGCGCGACAGGTGTGTTTCTGGTCTGATGAAGGTCCTTGAGTCCTTTCATGAGTTTCTCTACTTTATTTTTATTTTATATATCTCTGATCGAATAATATATTTACTCTGGTTTCCTAATTACTAGAATTCGCTTGAGTTAGTTTTGAGAATATTAGCTCTGATAATGACAAAAGTAAGTCATGGTTAACATCCGTGTGCTGGAAAAATCCAGCCAGTCGGTCTATTGTCTCTTCGGAACGACTTCGTCCCCACATCCACCTGATCCATACTGGAACAGAACCAACAAAAATTTATAAGTCATACTATTTGGTACTATCTGGGCAAATCGTTTTCGGAAATTTTGAATTGACCGTACAACTACAGAACTACACGTGTTGTACCTGGAATTTTCTGCTTGAACGAATTCTTCAAATCTACTTTGTTGAAATCGTGTTCGTATTCTATCTTGGGTGTGTTGTATTCGGATTGCTGGCTCCATTCATTGAGAGATGCCGTCAGCATTTCTAAGTATCCGATGAAGGCGTCTTCGCCCAGGAAAACATCCATTGACTCCTGTATGTAATTCTCCAACGACTTTCCACTGATTGACATAAATGCTGAAACAGAGGCGGTGTGAGGTTTGTGATTTGGTGGCCACAAAACGTCACACAAAAATTGTGTCAAGGAGGCAGCCAAAGGATAAACAGTGTTGACAGCATCAATGGCTTCCTCATCTGCAATTTCTTTAAAAAATAAAAGTCAGAGACATACACGGTCAATTCAACAAATATGCTTTTCGTTTAATTCAAATCCTTACCACATTCAGATGAGAACTCTGGAAGCAAATTTGGAAAAATCGGGACCTCAGGACTTGGTTCATTTTCCAAGCAGCTAATTGGGTCTGTGTCAGATATCATGTCTCCATTCTTCGGTTCCACATCCAATTCTACCTTAGTTATCTCATCCATTTGCTTAAGTTATAAAGAAATCAGTCAACCTCAATTTTGTGATTTGAATTGAATCGTAATTATTACTTGTTGGGTTGACGAGTTGGGCACAGGCGCTAACTTTAGTCGATCACTGGAGTATTTGTCAAAATTTAGAAACGACGGAATCATTTTTTTCCTTTTTGTTGTCGTCGGACTTTTGGATGGACAGTCCAGAGAATTTGTAGTTGTCGGGATGTCCGACTCAAAATGCGGAACGGCATCTTTTAGTGTATTGAACACTTCCGTAAACGTTTTTGCTAGCTGCAACACAAATAAATTTTGATGTCGACGTTACAAATGTTATGATATTAGGTCAGAATTTTAACTTGAGTTTATGCATAAACTAATGAATCAGTTGTTATCATTACTTTTTCAAATTTGTGAGACTTGGCAAGGTCAGCCGATGGTGGCATTCCAAATGCTTGGTAGCCATCCTCTCCATAGGCCATAAACTGTCGTAATTCTTTGCAAAAACCAAGAACCGGATGATAGCATAATTGTTGCAAATAATGTTCTAAATGTGCTCTGCGTTGATTTACAGCATTTTGATTTGTAAATGAAATGTGCAACCACTTTTTGGGAGTTTTCATTCCCCTTAAATGCGGTTTCCAGATTGGGTTTCCCTCCAATTGATTTTGCAAGGTCAAGAAATCCGCAAACCTCCGTTTGACTGTTGTTGTTCGCAATACAAATTTTTGAGTTTCACCATCTTTATCCGACTCCAAGTAAACGCCTTCGTACTACATGCGAAATTAAAAAAAAAAGTTTAAACGTCTGGGATCAACAACTCCAATCGAAGTCATTACCTGAATGCAGTACAATTTTGATTGTACTCCTGGATCACCACAAGATTCCGTTTTGGCAATGAGGACATTTAGAAAAAAGCAATTGACTTCCGCCTCGGATCCTTCGAGTTCGTCAACGATTATATTTACTCTGTTTTACATAATTCTTTGTAATTTTATTCGGCATTAAATTAGATTTTTGAATTGAGCGATTAGGACTTACTTTTCGGCTTCTAAACTGCCGGCCCAAGTTCCGGCAGTATCGGGAGCTAAGCCGGGTGTACTAATCTGTGGACTCGATTTCATTTTACATACAGGAGTTTTGAGAATTTTAACTTCAGTTGCCTCATCCTGATTTTGTTCTGACCCTAAAGTCGTAGAATCTGTGGTTTGACCACCATCATCTACAAACTCCATCAAATTAGTTTGACTCTCCCGTTGTTCTAGTAAAGACCTCAATTTTGCAATTGTTGCAGCAAAATCCTCAGATTCCTGACACAAGCGATTCGACTCTTTCTCTTCCTCTGTCAGATTTGTTGTGGTTATGTCCCTGTCCCAGTCAAATTCGTTCTGACGGGCGACCGTATGACCTGTTTTATTTTCATCTAAGGAAACTGTGGATTTTTCCATGCAGGTATTATTCTTGGATTTGGCATAGTCATTTAGAGAGAAATGTCGACATTTTGATAAAACCGTTTGAGTAGAATCGGTTGGTGTGATCGTGTTGGAGCATGTATCAATTTCGTTAGTGCCAGGCTCAAGACTTTTGGATGAGACCTGTACTTCTGTGCAGCTGTTTGAGGGTAAGACTAGTTGGCTGAGACTCAGATTTTCGGATTTTTCTTCTGCTACTAAAGATTCTTGTTCAGTCTCCAAAGGTAAGCAGTATGCATAACCTTCTGGGAGGAGAGGCAGAGCGGCAGAAGATAAAATTTCGCCCAGTGCTGCGGATATTGTGTTAACGCCTGGAGTAAGTCCACCTTTCAATAATTCAGCGATTCCAGTGGATTCCATGCCTGTGATGTTTTCTTTGCTTGTGGGGCACTCCTGAGTGGCTGAGCTACTAATCAAACTCGGAGATAAATCTGGGCTTGATTTTGAGATATTGCAAGAGAATTCCTCAGCTTTCAGTTCACGGTCGAAAAAGATTGACGGTTTATTTGTTTTTGGTGAGTTTGTGTTTGTGCAAGGCTCAGACCTTTGTCCAGCGGCATTTAAACATATCGGCGTAGATGGTTCTGTTTTTGATTCGCCTTCGTATGGAATCCGATCCGAAGGGGTATCAACAAAAGACCCAGTCGAAATTAAAGCAATCAAAACTTTGTTTACCCATCTCGGGTCGCATGCTATGTTCATGTAGTACATGACAAAGCACTTCACTAGAATCCCAGACAAAAATTCACGGAAAATATTGCAATTGATTTCTTGGACAAGCACATCTCTGAGTAAGAGACGCACAAGAGACCCATATTGTTTATACACGTCATCTTTGTTGTTGATGTAGTCGTGATTGAATCTAATAACAAAAAATGTTCAGAACCATATAGAATTAGCCAATTATTAGTTTTGTTTGGCTAACAAGTAGTACAATCAGTCAGCATTAGCAATATGTGCATCAGGAAGCATTTCTCATTTCACCCCATCAAGCCAACTCAAACTGCTAAAGCTGTTTTTTCGACTCAATGACTTACTTAAAGTTCTTAGTAATTGATTCATTTGTACAACCCTGTTGGTCCACAGCGGAACAATATTCGTTCCAGTGGCAATGTACAATTTGAATAGCTTCTTTCGCGAGACTAGTTCTGTCCACCTGCTCAACAATTAAAAAGTTATTTTGGTCATTACAAAGTGTATTTAAACAAGAGGCTAGTGTGTGGAACAGTAAGTAGACTCCACAAGCCGATGGAGTAGCTTGTGTTGCAACAAGCAAAACTAGCCCAAGACCAGCACAAAAATCAAGTTGACGATATTTATTACCTTTTGAATGTTTTCTCTGAGTCGATTAAAGACGGTTTGCAGGACTTGCTTGAAATGTTGTGGAAAATTCTGTTCATCACTAATAAGATTGTACCAAGGAAATATATAGCACCCGAGAATAGAATCAATCAAAACGTTACTTTGCGTTTCAATTCTTCCTGGTGAGTTTAAATTGCTTTCATAGACGGACGAAGAAGAACTTGCGTCATTTCGAATCTTAAATTCGTTTCTTTTAATTTTTCGACGAATGAATGCCGACATGGACACAAATGTGACATGACTATGAAGTTGAACAATGGCGTCCTTTCCAAAAATAGAACAATTGGGTAGTGCCCAGATGGAACGAAATAAAGTTCCAACCCAAAATGAAATCACAGCCACTATAAACGTATAGCACAGAAGGCAGATACAGCTGACGGAATCGTTGTTTCCAAAGTCTAAAAGATTTTCCCCCATCGTTGCTCCTTTGGCTTTAGTTTTTAGCTTTCTAATTGTACGAAGGTTTTTAAAAATATGACTGTAACAAAATATTATATTCTCTCATTTTGATTCAAAATAAATGTCCACCATTGTCAGTTTCAATATGTACAAATAATTCACATATTTTCGACTCGGTCACTTTCGCTCTTTGAATGTACAATATAAAATGATTTCATTGTCAATCTCATCTTCTCTTCTCGTCTCCTCTCAATTCCAGTTTTCAATTATATTCAACCTGCGCCGTGCGGCTACGGTCCCGACCATCAACGGTATCAGAAGAATCACAATCACTGCAGTCGACACCTTTAGAATTCCACCCCTTTGACCCACTTTAAAAATATTCACTAGATTCTCATCGCTTAATCAATGTACTCGTCAATGCAATGTCGGCTTTATAGTGCGTATTATTTATTGCATCTAATTCATTTTTTTCTCATTTTCAAAAATTAGTTCTCTGTATATCACAATGTAGGTTTTCATTTAATTTTTTTGTAATAAAATATGCACACAACTGGGTTCATTTGTATTGGTAAATATATAATACTTTGTATTTTGTGGTATACGTTTCTAAGACTTAAAGTTCTAGTGGAAAGACGATTGTAGGAATGTAAAGTAAACTGATGAATACCCTAAAGGATTGACCACTATTATCATTTAACTTTGTCACAATAATAATAAATTAGAACACTTGATCTTTTCTATAGAAAAGTGGCTGGTGAGGGCAAACAGTCTAAGTAGGCCTTTGGATTTGAGAGTAGGAATTCTAAAGAAAGTTCGGTTAGAAAGTCGTTCTTCACTTTCTCTGCTTTCGCCTCAACTCGGCCTGTGCTACTGTTGCTGGAAACAGAATAGTCCCAAGGTCTTGGCGCCATAGATAGTGGAAAATCTTGCAAAAATCAATATGTGTTAGCGCATACGTTATAAGAAAAGTTCAGAAAGATACAAAATGTGTATGACAACACAAACCACATCAACCCCCTACTCTGTGATTTATTTCATTTCGGAGAAATTATCGACTACCATAGAGGTTGAACAAGTTCTCCGACAAGTCTTCGATACATTAGTTTCAGACAATATCTTCAGGAATTTTCTAGAGAGAGAAATCTGTCCCATTCCTAAAACACAGCAGAACACACAATGGAAAACTGAGCTAGAGAAATCACTACTCTCATTCTATTCATAAAATACGTGATCTGTGAACTAATATTTGGTGGCATAATTCCGAATTCAGATGATTCATTCTACTTCTTGCACTTCACGTGGAATTGTTTAAATATGCTTTTTTCCGTTTTTCTCCTTTCGCCTTAAAATATTTAATAATGAAGCGATGTAAATAATGTTAATTTTCACTCTCTGTCAAAGATTTACGATTAAAGATTCAAAGATGTAAGAGAGTCAAAGATTAAAGAAAGTCAACGATTTAATCCATTTCACGTACTGATAAATCATTGCGACCTAGAATATATTGCGAGATATGCTTTGAAATTTAAGGCTTAACTAAATTTGAATTCACAGGTCCAGTAGAAAATTTGCCCAATGTTCTAACATTATATTGCATAGTAAGTGCACTTTGCGATACGTTGCATCTTCATCTATCGCTAATATTTTTTGCAACAGTACAAATCGTACTGACACAAATGACATTTACTACAATTGCACGCTGAACCTGAACATAGCAAAGTTTGATATAATTTCATAATTAAATGAACAGACTTACTGTAAAACGAAGTTCGATGATATCTAATCCTAATGTCTAACCCCAATGCATCATATAAAATTAACTAGTAGTAGGCCCGCTAGAGGCCTGCCGAGCACTCATTTTAGAGCTTTCGCAGGAGAAACATATGGCTGAGAAAGGTAGAAGTAGAACCCACATAATTAATGCCCATGTGTTGCCAATATTCTACAGGACCAATGATACTGCATATCTTGCACAATTCAAGAAACCATCACAAAAGCCAAAATCTATATAAGCGTGGAAATTTTATGCTGCCAATTATATTTGTACAAGAAATGACAGTCGTAATAGTAACTATTTATTTGCATCATTTGGCAATTTTCTTAATTCCCCTTAAAGGTACTGCGATAGATTATCGGGATATACCGCATTTGTAACCAATGTGTAATTTTGTTGGCCACCAATTGATGAAGTCATCTTCATTGACGAATGCCAGGAAACTCATTTGGTTGTTTCTTGTGTAATAAATTTTACACCCTCGAGAACCTTAAGAAGAAGGCTAGAAGGCAGTTCCAACCACACTAAAAAATTTGTAAAAATATAGCTCTGCAAAAGGCATGTTTCTCTGCATTGTGAAAGGCCCTTAAAAACTAAGGCCCTCATACTGAGAAAGAAGTGTTTCAAAATCCAAACTTCACAGATCAATGTTAGTTTTGATTGTTTAATAGGATGGGGAAATGAAACTTCGTAAAATCTGAACGGAAAAACTAAAAGAAAACTACTTACACTTTCCCTTGGACGAAAGGGAAATTGCAAGTGCAAAGGTGCAGTAATTGTAACTTTTCTAAACCGATCTAGCTTTTGCTAGGATGTATTTTTGGAATTCAGATTGGCTTCTCGGACACTGCTTGACGTATTTGCTTGAGACTTTGTATCCGGTTCTATCCATGATTTAGCACCCCTAAGTACCCAGACCTCCTTTTCTCAGAAAAATTAGCCCTTATCTGGACCAATTTTGTAATATAAATGGGATTGTCTTGCAGCAAATATGATTGCAATGAGCTGAGAGAACATGGCATACAAGGGGAGATTATTCTTTTGATCTATAAACATCATTGGGCTGGAAGTATTAGAGTATTAGCTAGCTGGGCTCGCCGTGCACCACTTTGTACTGTCATTCTTCAAAATATTAAGAACTATTTTTAAGGTCAATATTTCATTGGCATTTAACTTTCTCACTGCGGCAATAAAGATGTTCATGTGTACTGGGACAGAATTACAAAAGGTATTTTTGAGCTGGATGACTGAAATTAGTTCACAGAAGAATTATTTGGAATGTATTGCATGACCCGGTGTTTCAAAAACTTCTGATTATATTCTGAATAAGTTGTATGTGATTCTACGAATTCGACAAACATCATAACATCATTGTCCAGCAACTGGTGTTGACAAGCTTAGGTGGTCATACCTAGTTAAACATGTCCAAACTTCTGTTCAATGAAAAATATTTATATTCATGTCCATCATCATTTATTGTTTAAATCCTTGTTTGACGTCCTTATCTTTGCTTCCCACATCCTTGGCTAAGACTAAGCCGTACAATTCTTACTTCCGACCCCGACTTCCCAGCCGGCACGGCTTTGCGAATGCAACGGGATCCGTCTTCGCACAGAAAGTATCAACTTGCATGCATACAGTTTCGTACGGTTGCTGGTTAATGCGGTTAACTCATATTTTGTTGTTCTTCTTGCCGTAGGTTCCGATTAAATTCTGGACTCGTCCCCTAATTGTAAGACTAATGATTATAGCAACCTGATATGCACTAACTAATCTTAGTTAGCACAGAGTGCTTATTTGGATGTGTAGGCGAAGTTGCAGAGATCATGTTAACCGTTTTCTGCGCTACCATCGCTTTCGCAAGACTTATTTTAATGAACCCTCATTGATTTTGATAGTTTTAGTATAGACGACTAGGAAAACCAATTATGTGTCTCTGCATTTCCGCTTCTGCAAAAAAAACACCTTAGTATCTCAAGTTTCCCAGAACACTTGTGTCGAAATTACGCCTAATTTGGCTCACTAAATTTTAAGCAAAAAAGATTTCCATCATAAGAGCTCTCTTAATATCGGTTGAGTTTTTTAGCCGTCTTTGGTACGGAAAGCAGGATGAGACCTGAGACGAACATTCTGATTTAGAGTGTATGAGATCTGAAATTCTACTTTAAGAGTTTCCAAAGAAATTCGTAGCAGAGTAAGTAGTTTCTAAAGTAGTTCTGTTTTGTATTCGCTGATCTACTAGCTGCAAAGGGATGAATTCATGGTTGGGATGAATAGAAGATCTGAAAGGTGATGAGTAAAATGAGTGGAGAAGTTGACAATGAGAGAAAGAACGGAAGTTGTGTTTGAAATATTTGTTGAATGAAGAAATGTCCAGGTTGTAATTCTCATGAATGAGTTTTCGTGGCTGTAGGAGAGCGCAACGCAAGGCAAGGCAGGGCAACGGAGGAAGGAATGAAGGCTTGGATCGCGTCTTTCCCTCCTAAGCGATTCATTTTCAGTTTTCACCTCCAGTTGGTGTTGAGCCATAGCCATGTCATGAGCCAGTTAGTGAAGAAGAGTGCGAAAGGAAGTCACTCAAGGGTTGCCGTCAGGTTCTTTACCTTTGTTGAGGCGTCCAAGACGACAAAAACTGGTCACTGGTCAACCGTGGCAACCTTTCCGCCACTGCTTTTAATTCTTGCTCTACCGATTTTCACTCATCTCACTCATCTCAGCTCAGACGCTACTTACTAGTAACTCCGACAGTTCGAGTCAGTTCAGTTGCACTTGGCCAAACGCATCCTTCTGCAACCATCCATTCCTGCCAATGTCTCACAACCATAACCATGGTACAGTTGGATTTTTTAACAACAGCAAAATGGACAACCCATGAACAATCTGAAAAATCTCAAAAGTGCTCCAAATATTTCGCACACTCGGATTCCAGAAATGTCAGAAGTTAAAATAAACACTTGTGAGAGAATCGGAGTGAAACAACCAAACGTTATGTTTTACCAGTTACTCAGCATCATCCTTCTGCTCTCGGGAACAGTTTTTCAACAAGGTTAGTATTTTGCACCAGAATCCTTCCACTTTCATTCATACTTCTGGAAAGTGTCCGACTTCCTCCTTCAGTTGAACTTTTCCTTATCTTTTGCATAAGTGGTAGTGGTGGTAATTGAGGAGAAACAGATTAGGCATTACATTGTTGAGACAAAAATCACTTTCTAATCCTGATTCGCTTCGCTGGCTTGCAAGCTCATGTTACAAGAATCCGGGAGATAAGAATTTCCAGTCGAAAACTTTCCAGATCATCTAATGGTAGGATTGAGATTGAGGGGATGATAGTAAAATGAGAATTGTTAATGTGAAGGAGTAATCTGAATCTGGATAGTCTGGAAGAGGTGGGATTAATGGATATTGATTGTAAAGTGTGAAGGGAGAATAAGTTTAGCAAAGAACGCACTACTTGTTATTAATATTATCGAGGATGGAATGATTAGATGAGAACAATGCCTGGTTCAACAGACGCAATCATCTCTCCCCTTCATGTCCGTGCTCTGACATAAAAAGCCCACAGATTTTACACGTTGCTAACAAATATATTAGAAATACGCACTGCACCGGCAGTACACATATGCTTGTTTTCCGATCAGAATCAGACCTAAGGTCGGCGGTCCTCATTAGTAAACTTTTCTTCATCTCTAACCCTCCTTCCCCTCTAATTCTAATTCCAAGTCAATACAATACAGATTCACGGGATCGGATGGACCGTGAAACTTTTATTCCTAAAGATAAACAGTAGAATATGAGTTTTCAGATAAACCAAAACCAAGTCGGGGCCAGAATCTATCCAAAATATTATCTGCTCTTCTAGATGAATTTCGTCCTTCATCCTCTAGTCAATAGTCAGGTAAAGATAATGCTGAGCTTTTGCATTGTGCCGAAAGACTTCACCTTATCACAGCCCTGCTCTGACAATGTCTTCGTATATTGATACTTTTGATCCATAAGTTCTTAAATCCATACTGTAGAGAATAAGTGCTCAACACAAACACAATGGTCAGAAAACTATCTTTTTCACACAACTTCCGCTCATTTTGTCATTTATGATTCGTATCATTATTAAAGTAGAAAAGAGGCAGCGGCTTTAGCTGTAAGTTATAAGTTAACCAAATATTTATCGTGTCGTGTGTCCTTACGTCGCACGAGTGGGTTGAAGAATGCTGCAGCATGTACTTTATTCTGAAGCCAGAAACAACTGAAACAAGTGCAGATGTTTTAGCGGGTCTTCTTTCTACGTGTTGTGCTGTTGTGCAACAGCTTAGGCTTATGAGAACCCATGAACCACGAAGCATTTTATCCCACCAGCTGTTATATTTTCAGTCCACCACCCCATACCGCCGTTTATCTCTACTATGAACTTTCTTCAATTTATTTAAAAGATTTAACTAATTAATCAGATGCTTAAGTAGCCTTATTAGCCCTATTGCTTCTAGTTCTTCATATCGAGACTTAATATGAAATATGTCTGCAAGAAAGAAGAAGACTTCTTGGTTAAAATGGTTATGTCTTCGATATTTTTCATTAGAGAGGCAGAATATCCACTGGACTAATTATTGGTCGTTGATACGTTGGGTCCAGATCATTGTCCAGCCACTGTATGTATTCTTAATCAATTCAGATAGACTGTATGTATTCTTAATCAATTCAGATAGACTATGTTGAAAGTTGACCTTCATTTGACAATGTGACAATGTCATATTGTGTCTGTGTGTGAGCTATTAAATTGATGGCCCTAATAAATTTAATCCAACTCCACATTGTATTTTTTGTTATTTTTATTTTTTTCTAATTGATTTAGCCAGGCGACGCATTTCGGTAAACTCTTAAGTCTTGACTTGAAGCTGATCAAAATTAGCATACCCTTTGTTTAAGAATTAGTGAAAATAAACACTTTGACGCTATTTGCTTTTCTAATATTCAGTTTTAGTTCGGCTATATTTCCCCCATGTTTCGTTATGGTTTTTAGTGTTGCATTTAACTGTTGCTCACTGCAATTTATTGCAGTTTAGAGCCACCGTGCCAATTTAGGCATCTTACGATGAATTGGATTTGCTTATAATGCTCATTTTCTTAAATTTTGTTTGGTTTCCCAAGTACTATTCTCAATTAATCCAGGGAAATTTTTTATCTACATAGTCCGATTAATCTGCGTTAGTCCCACACATGCATACTGCACAACAACACGACTCGCTGTCTGAAGTGCATTAGAATTTTCGAATGAGTTGTTAGTGCTTTCACTTTCAGATATACCAATGTGACTTCTTCGTGTCGGGAACCGAATGTTGATGATGACAAATCGTAAATCGTACCGAAACCAAGACCGAGTATCATTCATTCGTAAATGTGTTTCTTGATATAATGAAATTAGCGAAATAATATCACTTGCAAATTGTGCGCAATAAATATTTCTTATTAATTTTAGTACAAAGTAAACCAAAGAAAACGGTCTAATTATGTATGAATATGACCTCAAATTTACATTTGAAAATTTCCTTAATTTCAAATGACACAAGATTTTCAAATTCAGGTGCAGTGGAACTGACACAGCAGTGGAAGGACAGTGATCACACAGCCTGTGCCACTGTCTGTGTGATCAAATTTAATTTTTTAAGGTTACTTATTGTCCTAAAGCAATTAAAAAACTCTCGGAGTCATATTTTTCCAACCCAATGAAGGGCGCTGAGTTCAGTTACGTTAAAATGAGCCATTATTGAAGACATAAAGTGTAAATTTTAGTTGTGCGCTTGTTATTGTTCCTGTACGCTTTGCCATTCATGTTGTCCCGATTTTTAAACACAGTGTCTCGTAGACCTGCCATTAAATACCGGTGTGTCTTGAAGCATTCAATAAATAGATAAGCTTAACGAATGTAGCAGAGGTTTACTCCCTTTAATTTTTTACCTGCAGAATTTTTCATTCATTCATTCAAAAAACTGTAGTACCGCAGAATTTCAATGGAAATCATTTAGATTTTACACAATTCAATTTCTACGAATAAATCACACCTAGTGTAAAAAT
>JAQGCM010001909.1:0-12991 GCA_034699705.1 Hymenaphorura dentifera
AACAGAAGGTCACGTGGCCTCGCGACGGTTCGAAATTCAAATCTACGTTTGAGTTTAAGTTTGTGTTCGAAATTTCATTTTGCGCAATCTCTATAATATCGCGGTAAATTGATAAGACGCCGTTGTTGATTACGTGATCGCATCGTTTCTTCTCTTGTTTTGGCGGATTTGGTTGTTTCCCTGTGCACTCAGTTTCTTTGCTTTTTTCCATTTTTTTGATTGTTTCCAGCCCAAAGGAGTTTATGGCTTTTACGAATGTACGGCCTTTACAAGTTGCGATAATTCTGTCCAGCTGATTTTTATCAAAACCTTTACTAGCTTCCTTGTACAGCCAAGAAGAAGCTTCGTCGTAAATATCATATTTCTCTGCCAAGTCCGACGGTGATTTGGTCGAAAGGTTTGGGAGGTCTGAAGCGATAAGTGAAGTAAAGTCATTTTTATTTTTTGAAGCAACGGTCTGGGCCAAATTTATGAATGAATTTTTAGTTCCTGTGACGGGAAGATATGCAATCCAGCTTGTAGAAATGGACGATGGCAAAGTCAAAGAGAAGTCGAAAAGTCGTCTGCTCAGGGCTGAAATATTTGGACAAACCAAAACAAAATTCAAATAAAGTATCGAAATATAGAGCCAAATGCAAAATTCTAGGCTGACAAAATGGCACCACTTACTGCTTTTGGGCACGGATTCCTTCTTCCCTGTAAAGCAGGATGGCGTGCTTTGCTCAGAGTAACGGCATCCCCTCCGCTCGCAACTGCGCCTTGTGGTCTTAGGTTTTCCGCATTCGAAAACATCGTAGTCTGATTTTTTGAAGTGGCAAATGTGTTCAGGTTTGTAAAAACAATTATAGTGATTCCGATAGTTTGTGTCGAAACAACAACTCCGACTAGTGCAACCGTTCTGTGTAATTCCTCGCCAACCGCAGTCTACTCTGTCGGACAAATGTGCCGAGTCAATCTGGCAGGTGCTTGCCTTTACCAAACCTGTGCTAATATCGGAGCCCGAATATCTGCCGTTGCTGTTGCACGTTTCGCCAATACTCACGAAGGCCAGAAGAAAAAATGTAAAGAAACTGAGTAGCTTCATGTTTGCAGTTTGAACTTGCAAAATTTGAACTGAAACTGAACTTTATCTTGAAACTCTTCTCTTATTTATAAGCAGAGAACTTGGACTTCATTCTGGCAAAAATACAGTGCAACCGTTTCAATGAATTATTAAAGGTCGTGCAGCAGGTTTTCTCCGAATCGCAATCTTAATATTTCACAAGTGAAAACATTTCTGCAGAATTGTATGGTTCAACAATTTTTTCAGAAATCAGAAGATTTGATTTGATTGAACTAACGGCCCGATATGAAATTACTTGTGAATTCTCGCTAATCTCGTTTTGTGTCACATTGAGGTTGAATCGATATATCAATTTAGCACTATTTTTAGTTCCGACTGGGTCTCAGAAAACTATTGAACAAGGAATGCTTCAGTTTAGCCGCAACCGAGTTCAGCAGTGGAGCTTGAACTGATCGAATGGAAAGCATTAAATCGCGTCCTAAATTTCGTATATTGGTCTAGAAATATTTTTTTAGTTTGTATTTGTCAATTTTCAACCTAGTAGTCTTGTAGAACTCACATAAAAAAGCTTGAAACTTTTAGATGAAACTTCTCTTTTATTTTGGGACGCACTGTAATCTAGTCACGTCACGTCTGGACTTTGGACACATAGACATTTCAATTTCATACTAGAAAATCAACACTTCGCAATTCCTGTTGCTGCAAATGTCAAATGTCACTGATTTCTGGCCAGCTTTCTCTAGTACATACTTTGACATGATCGCACTTCACCTTTGCCAGACCCAGCTATCAATTATGATTATAATTGCAAAAGTTATTATAAGATCGGACTCAAAATAAATTTAAAAAATGTCCTGTACGAACCATTGATTTTCTACATGAGCAAGTCCTATCGATATTTTTCATACTTGAACGTAGTCTTGTTGGGCTAATAACAGGTGAGACGACCAACACAATGTTGACTAAACTTATGAATTTCGTTGCTACAAAACTTCTGCTACAGTTAAATATAATGGTTTATACATGATTTTGATTCGCCTAATTAAGATTTGGGATTGCTAAGCTTAATAATTTTTATGCTAAGAATCGATTTTAGTGTAAAATTTTACAGTAAGAACGAGAACTTAACAAATGAGGACGCTGGAAAGACCTAATCAGATTTTGAAATGTGTAAAATTGCACAAAATTTATTCATTATCATTCAAATGAGTAGAGATTTCTCTGCATATTTTTGTCAATAGAATGCCAGTGTTGAGCATGATTCTGATGAGGACAAAGAGGAAGACGAGCATAAAGTAAACAAATGCTATGGAAGCTGCTTGCCCTGTCTTGCTTGAATCAAAATTCAACTCCAATTGTTGTTCCATGTTGTTAAATCCCATCCCCGCCTTACGGTTCCGGTGGACTTGACCTTCTAGGGACGCTATCATAAAGAGAATGCAAATGACGGCCAACTCAACTCCGACGTTCAGCAAAACTCTGACCTGCGGAAGTAAGTATTGAAAAATTTTAATGCAGTGGAAAATTACACAAAGGAATCACCTAGTGTTTTCTCAAGGATTAGGTCTGAATTTTTTTTGCTTCAAAAGCGAAATACATAAAAAAAATTCAGTGCTGAGTTTCACTTTGAGAAATCAATACCAAATTACCAGCTCGATTGAGATTGGAAGATGTGGGGGAATGAGATCTTGGTCATGAATGATTGTCCGGATCATAATCACAACAAAAATTATCCAAAAATATGTGAATGAGATGAGGTAGGAAATCACAGCAGCCATGAACAAGTAAAATGTGTACTCGGCGATCACGAGCAATTCATGTTTCTGTATCAAGCAGAAAAAAATGTGAACAAATTTGGCAAAACTCAAAGTTTAGTGCCAAATTCGTATTAAAATTGCCAACAACTTACGATTGCTTCCTTTGGCGTCATTTTTATCAAATCACGGTTTGTACATGAAATGGCGGAATTTCGAATTAGGATTGGTCTAGAATTTGATTTAATTTTTCATAAAAATCAAGCAATTTTTGGCTGAGAAATTCAAAAAAAACGTCAAGTTTGCGTTGTTTGAACAAATTGAGTGCGATTTAATTTCTATTGGAAACGTATTGCACGATTTTGACATCAAATTCTAGTTAGTGATTAAAATCCAAATTAATACGCCGCAGCTGGGTGCGAAATATGTCGACTAGGAAAAATAACAAATTCATCACAGCACGACATGCTGAGAAAATCCAAAGAAGAGTCAAATACACAAAGGCGATGAAACCGAAATAGCCACCGGTGTTGTCTTCAAATTCAACAAAGACGTGCATTTCGTCAAAGTCGGAAGATTGATGAACTTTGGCCAATTTTTTTAGAAGTAGCCAAGACAAAGTAAAGGCAACGAGGGCCGTGAAGATGTTTGTGACGGTTCGGACCTGCAGTACAGTACATTGATTGAATAGAATTAAAATTTAGTCAAATTACGTGTGTATGTAGTTTGTGGAAGGTATTCGATAAAATTTCGTACCAATTTTGCAATAAGTGGCTTGTATTCCGGAAGACTGGAATCTTCAAAGCGAGAACAATGAGCATGCATGACAAAGAAAAGGAACCAAAAACGATCCATGGTCAACATCTGACACAAAATTTCAGCCAGACCCAAGCACAAGGTGTACTTAAATGCTACCCTCAACTCATGATTCTGTTACACAAAAAAAATTGCAAAATTTGGCCGAAAAATTACAATTATAATGCAATTATAATTAGATTCGTACGATGGCTCCTGGAAGTGTCAACATAGTCATTTCTCCCTAGCACCGAAGCCACTCAAGGACTGTTGAATAGCAAAAGAAATCAGATAATTCTTACTAGAAATTTTTAAGTTTCAGGGATCGAAGTAAAAAAAATCCAAATTTTTAATTTTTCTTTAAATTTGCACAAATCTTCAATAAATCATTTAGAGATAGGGCCTTCGGTTTTCGTCGTCACGGCAATTCTTTCAAAATCAATTAATCTGGCTTTGATTCGATCGAATAATTTCAGAAAAATTTCAACCAAAAAATATTGAGAATCCTCCATTCAAAATTGCTCGTTTTTTATTTATATAAGTCGTCCTATTTTGAAGACAACCTAAATTATCCTGAATTGCATCTAAATTTTTATTTGAAATTTCTTTGAAATGACCCAACAAAATTCTCAGCCGATCAAAATCACTACACTCCAAAAATCCGAATCGTTACAGAATTTGCAGACCGCTGAACCCGAAGAAGCTGATGAAAACGAATCGCTAATTTCTAATGAAGAAGGTGAAGTCGAATCTTGCAATTATGATGCAAGTGCAAGCAGTGTAAGCACCACAGCAGCAACAACCAAAGTTTCCGACAAATTCCAACTAGTAAAATCGCAGCAAAGGTCAAATCATTGTCGTCGATTTCTGAAACAAAAGTCATTTTCCCAAGCTAGTGTTCCGAAGCCAGTTCTGAAATGCGAAGTTTACAAATCTCACTCCGAAACTGTGAACAAAAACCGTGACCTTCGGCAGGTAGTTTATCCTCGAACATTGGCCGATCGTATCCTGCTACCTAATCTTCGATACGTGCATACCTCTGACGATCGTGACCAACATGCGTGTGAGCAAAAAAGCGACCGTGATCACGAATACCTTGAGCAAGGCCAAAATCATTGTAACCAAAACAACCGTGACCTCGATTCGGTCTCAGAATCTTCTGTCCCTACAGTCCCAGATGAAGCTCCAGGATCTCCTACGGAAAATGTCGTCCGTGCAGCTGTCGCATTATTGAATTTATCCAAAAGTCGAAACTTTGCCACAGCCACATCCGACGAAAGCGAATTCCATGATTTCAAGTTGACTTTGAAATCGAGTGCACTTTGTGTCCAACAACTAAGGCAAATTGAAAACACCAAAGACGAAAATAATATGTTGTATTTTTGCTTTGATTCCCTCATATCCAAATTGAATCATTTGCCGGTGCCCAAGGGTCTTGCACTGCCAAAGAAGAAAACGTATGACAGCGTGGCGTAATTTTTGGCAAAGTGAACTTCAAAGTTTTCATTTTTTTTAACTTTAGAAACAAAATTTTTCAGAGCCATGTTTGTGAAATGGACCAAAGGGCCTGAGGACGAACTTTGCGGTTGCATTGGGTCACTTTGCCCAGGATTGTTGAGGGAAGTCCTTCAAAAATATGCGCTTGCAAGGTATGCAATTGTAATCTGATCCAAATTCGAGGAAGAAATCATTGCAAAATTGTAAAATTTGCAATAATTAAATTTTCCCCCTATTGTGTATTCTAGCGCAACAAAAGACTCCCGATTTCCACCTATCCAAAACAAAGATATTCAAAAACTCCGTCTCACCGTAAGTTTTGTTCAAAATTGTACAGACATTTCAAACTATTTGGACTTTGAAGTTGGAGTCCATGGAATCTACATCCGATTCAACCTGGATGACCAGTTCGGGGAAACTGTCTCCGCATCCGCTTCATTTCTACCCGAAGTGGCGGTCATGAACGGATGGACAAGAACGGAAGCAATTGATGCACTCATTAAAAAGGCAGGGTTCAAAGGCACTATTACTCCGGAATTTCGACATCGACTTCTTCTGAAACGTTTTGAGACGAAGAATATTCGCACGAGTTATCAAGACTATAAAAAGCAATTCGCTTTGCAGCCGATGTTTTAATTCGTACCATTCAAAGATTTGTGAACATGAACATACGATGATTGAATAGAAAATAAAATTTTGCTAATTTTGTTTTATGTCAGACACTCAAATCATGAATTTTTGCAAGCTTTTCCAAATCGTAATATGATTGCAGTTTACATTGGTTTCCCCCAACGACTTGAATTTTGCTAGATTTTAAACAAATCTGTTTCACAATAGTTGCACAAGCTGCATTGAATTTTAATTTGCAATATTCTGCAACTCGTGTCAAAATTATTTGCTCAAAATTAGAGTGCCTAAATTCTTAGTAAAAGTCCCAGGAAAACCAGCCCGGCCGGCCTAAGGATGGCATATTATTCGTTCATTCGTATGATTGTTCGTAATTTACAAAAATTTGTCCCTACTTTAAATGGAAAATACAAATGAAAATATTTCTGAAATTTGAATTTTTGGGAGCAGGAAGAGGAGATTGTGTCGACTTGGAAATTGGCTACTTTTCTCTACGCTGGATTCCTTCTCATCAATGTTTTTGGTCATCCAACAATTTTCTTCGTCGTGCTCTTCATTGTCATTTTGAGTGCAGTGTTCCATGAACTCGATATTTCTGATACAATGACAATTTGCTCAAGATTGGTGAACCTTTCTTTCCTTCTTTCTTTTTTTTGACAAATTTTTATTCTACTTTTTTAGAGACGGTTCAGATTCGGATCTGAACTTACCTGAAATGTGTTTGCTAATTTTTCTTCCTGATTGCGAAATGTGCACCCGTTTCTGTGCAGGTCCAAACAATTTCGAATTTGTCATTCACGGCTCTCTATTTGTTCTTGACGTTGGTGGTCACCAAATACAACAAAGCAAAACCGGAAGTCATGCTGGCTTCTGCTCCTGCAGCGGAGCCCTCAGGCCACTACCGTGACCCTGACAATGACTCTGAATTCCAAGATTTGGTCAAACCTGGCGATCTTCTTTTCATCTACGAATCCTTGGGACCAGTTGGCTCATTTTTCTTTGTGTACGCATCACTTCTTACCCTCATTTCTTTTTTGAGGACTTTGCTAACAGGATCGATCATGATTTACAAAATTTCTCAAGAGACCTTTGACCATTTGGACTATACTCAACATTAGATAAGATTCGTTCCAAAACTCAACGATTTTCAACAAAAAATGTCTTACTAAATCATTGAAAGTCTAAATTCGAAATTTTAATAAATCTTGACGAAATACAGTGCAAAATTGTTAAAAATGTATGTCTAATCTCCAAAATTACTCGAGAAAAAGTAACGCTTCCTTGTATAAACACAACTGTAATTTAATGTCATTGTTACAAATTCCGTTTCTGCAAATAGAAAACCAGTCCCGAATTTTATGTACAAAAACTAATTAGTAGTTTGATTTTCGAGTCACATTGACTCTAAAATCAAAAGCATAATCGAAATTTGAAGGAAATCTTTGTCCAGTCATTCTTTTCTTATACTGTACTTTCGGTATTCCGATCTCAATTTAAAAATACGCCAACTTAGGGTTGTTTACGACGTTTTCAAGTTTCCTGGCACTTCCAGTTGCGCGTCCGGTGTCCCATAGAATGGAGGATTGGCCCTTGGATCGTAGCCAAGTTTCTCAAGCATTGGCGCAAGTAGCTGCATGTCTTGAACAACGTCTTCCGGGAAGAACCCGACCCATTTTGACAACGCATCTATATTGACCGGATTCACGACTTGGTCCGTCGACGGCTCCACGCTTGACAGCGACACACCACCCGGTTTGTTCACGTATTGTTCGTGGTGCATTACGCTGTCCTCCCAAGCTATGTCCAGGTACTTGAGAATCCTCACCATCTGTGCCTTTGGGTGCAGCACTAAATTTTCATACTTGACTTTGAGACAACGATGCTCTCCCAACTTATCGCACTCCTTCATCATTTGTTTCACAAAATTTGACCATCTGTTCAAACATTGGCGATAGTCGGTCAAGTCAAAGTCACCGATGGTCACATTTCGAGTTATGAACGAGTGGACCACGGCTCGGCCGTCACGAATCATAAAAATAAATTTAGCCCGAGGGAACAGTTCGACGAGAAATCGTCCATGTCCTAATGTGAAAGGGTCTTTGTTGCAAAGACGGGCGGCTGGTTCTCCGTGCTTTACAATGACTTCAAGAATGAAGGCGGCCATCGCGTCCGCAAAAGCATCATAAGAGAGCCCAATTTCGTCTGGCGGAACGTAGTCATCAGAAGAAGGATTCCATTGATTGACTAGTTCTAGGATCACAGGAATTACCCACGTCTCTTCACCGCACCGAACGGCAGAGTGGGCGTCGAGCATGGATCTCATGAGCGTGGTGCCGGAGCGTGGAAACCCACCGACAAAGATGATTGGCGATGAGCGATCATAGGAATAAATTGTGCCGTTCTTGCCAACTATTACAGCTTCACTACTACTGATTGGGTCACAGTGTTGTGGGTCAGGGTTGGCCGGTGGGCCTGAACCTCTGGTTAGCATCAAATAAATGCCAAAAACCCCGAAACAGCAGAGGAGCAATGCTCCCCACCGACAAGTACAGAGTGCAGATAGCATTGTTGCAAATTTTGCAAGGGATACTGGCCTCCGACCCTCCGAGTCTGAGTCTACGTGATGAGTTGGAAAATGTTCCTCTCCTGTGGAAACCAAATGGAAATGCCAATTAAACCAGCCTTAAACATTGTCCAAAAAATTGTAGCCCAACAATTGCAAAAAAACTCAGTCCAAGCAATTATTTCAGCACTAATATTTCGAACAATCGACGAGCAGATAGACAAAGAAACCAAACCTGTTGCTAGTTCGTACGTTCACGACCAAGGCGGACTGCCAGTCTGCAGCACTTGTGTACTTCTCTGTTGTCTTAATTTTAAATCTGGAACTGGCAAAGTGATATCTTGAGTTGGATTCTGATTCTGATTCTTATGTAATGAAACAAAACTTTTGATTCCTTTATAGAAATTTTCGGCCAAAATTACAAAATCAGCATTTATTTCAGCAGCCCCACCAGCGACCGTTCAGCGACTGACTCCAACAATGACAATTTGATTGCCAAAAGCAGCAGAAATCAGCGATTAGCAAATTCTTATGCAATCGGCAATCGCAATCGAACCATGATCATGACCTGGACCTGGACTTGGGAGTGAAAGTAGTGCAGTACATGAACTACTAATTATACAAGTTAATCAAGTTGCACAATCAATAACAAAATACGAACACAAGCACAATGTATTCCTGATTATCTCGCATATGCATGCATAATTAATTAACAGTAACTAATTCAATTTGTGTTTGTAGTATTTGCTGTCTACAGGCATCTGAATCTGGAGCCCTATCCAACCCAATTCAAAACCACAACATGCAATATGCAATGATTTGCAAACATTTGTGAGTTTATGAATGTCTGATTTCGCCTAATATTCCCGTCTAAAAATTTCATTTTATTTAATTCGGTACAACTTTGAAAAGAAGTTAACTAAATTCATCGACCGATTGACAATTTTTTGTGGGATTGAATTACTAATGCAATGCACGACAGTGAATATAGTTCTGTCGGTTAACGTTGACGTGGCAGATCTCCACCAATTTTTTATGGTTTTGTCGATCTAATTAAATTGCAGATAGCAGACAAATTAAATTCAAATTTTGCACATCTTTCGCTGAAATTTAACAAATGAACAAAGACTTTCCTAAGGAATAATGCCAATAAATTTGTTTCGTTCCCTAATTCCTGTCAGCTGTCATAAAAAGCAAACACTCTGAACGTAACACAATTAGCAATAATTGCTTCTGAATATCAATAATTTCTTCCAATCAAGCGACAGCATTTGGGCGTTAGACTCACTTGGCACTCGGCTAAATTTTCTTGCGTGCTTGCTTGCAGTCGTCATTATTTGGATAAGATTGAGAAGACGATGACGATGAGATTGTTAATGCTGCAACAATTATATTTTGTCTGAACTAATTTAGTGGTTCAATTTATTTTCATTCACTTGCAGATATATTTCACTTTACATAAAAGAGTTGAAGTAATACAATGATTTGCGTAGTGATAAAAGATAAAAATGTCAAGAGCGTTCCTGGTGTAACTACATAAAAATAGCCCACCCAAAATCCAATCGGTTGGAGAAATCTTAATCTATCAATTTGGCCACGAATCATTCTCACCATCGGTAAAACTTTAGCCCAAGAATTTTTAAAAGCAATGAACTCATTATGAACCAATCCCATGGACAAAATCATTGCTGAGAGTCGAATCATTTGAGAAATGGTGACTGCAAATAGTAAAAACATAGTATTTCGGTCAAATCCAGCCCCATTCGTCGTCGTCGTCGTGCCTGTGCCAACCGACGAGTAGTGAGTTGAGAGCATGTAAACCAATAGACAAATATTTGAAACTGTCCAACCTTTGTACAAAAATAAAATCCATTTGAATATTTTGTTGAAATCTGACACCAAGCTCTGTAGAGATTCAATTTGTATCAGGCAAGTATTTAAAGTGCTGCTGCTGTGAAATTTGCTTGATTTGCGTGCAGAATTATGAATTTGTGGTTGATACGAACATAGTTTGATACAATATCTGACATTTTGAGAAAATCCAATGCAAGTGAATTCGTAAGTGATGCTCCAGAGCCAAAGGAATACACAGATGGAGTGATGCACAAAAACGGAGATGATTCGAAAACATTTTTTGAAATTGGAACCATCTTCTAGCATTTCGTAAATGAGAGTTGATAGTCGTGGTAAATCAGCCATTCCGATCAAACCAACAATGCAGAAAGTTGTTGAGACGACTAGGAAATAGACGGCTGTTAGAATGAAGATTCGTTTTTGTGATTTGTACAACTTGATGGCAATCTTGTTAATTTTGTCACCGTTTTTGACAAATTTGCTGGAAGTTTGGCCTAAAAATAAGAGACACATAAGATACAAAATGCAGAGAAATTGGAAAACATTAACTTCTTAGCAAAACTTTACATGGGATCCAACAAGCGCAAACCAGAATGTCACTACAGTCGAACCTCGTTAATACACGTTAATTTATTTAAAGAACACGTCAATTTTGCTGTGAAATGTTTCACCACAGTTCAGCGTTCTAAGCAATAAATTTCGCTTAAATGTTTTATCGGATGCAAAATACATTTTGCACCATAAATGATATTATGACATTAAAGTGCAGTGAAATATTTCTGATGCAAAACCTGCAATTTATTTGGAACTTACTTTCCTGCCAAATTGCTTCCTGGTGGCTCACAATCTCCAGTTCCAATCTAAACCAAGTCGTCAAAAATTTGCACAACTTTTTCTTGTGATAGCCGACCGTCAGCACTATCGAGCTGAAAAATCCCAAACTTGACGTCCATACTGTCATTAAGTACAAATCTAAGTTGATTTTTGTCACAAACGCGATTATTGTGTACAATGTTGTGGACATCACATAAACGCAAATTGAGCCCAACACAACTCGATTAATCCAAACAAATTTGCCCTTGGAATAATGTTGTACTTTGTGGAAAGTTATTCGTCCATGTTCTCCATCTTTTAGTAGCAATTTATAGCATATTTTGAAGGGGAAAATGCCGACAATTTTGAGGAACTTCAAATAAGATAAATACCACGGGTGCATGACGGCTGCTGAAGGCATTTTAATAAGCGATCAAATTTAGCGTTAATAAATTGTCAAATTACTCCAATTTTTGATTTTATTTTCATGCCCGGCCGAGGCGATACTAGAAAAGTGACTGATAAACATTCGTCCAAAATCGTTTCAATCGATTTCAAATTAGTAATAGTAATGCGTCATCGTCGTCTTCTCATTCATTCAAACATTTCAATTAAGAGACGTTGATTATATGACGGAAGATGAAAACCACGCAACCCAAGCAAATTGACCAAATTATGCTTATGCTTGATTGCAAAAAAATGTTAATGTTCCAAAGCAATTATTGGTAATTTGTTTCGGATCGCTTGATGCGTTTTTGTGACAGCAGAGCGTAGGAGATTCAACGCGAAAAGAAAAGCAATGCATTCTTCAACTTCAGAAAAAACGATTGCAAACATTCCTTTTTCGAAATTTTTATGAAAGATATGTAATATCTTACAATCTTTCTAGTTGCACTCTGCCATTTTGAGGTATTCTCTGTCTCTGCATCCGCAATTTTGCGTACTCTCTGCCTCTACAATTTTGTCGTATCAAATCACATACGACAAAATTAGGTACGCATCTGGATGAATTTATTTTGCATTTTACAAACACCAAAGATCACATTCACGTATGCAAATATTTTTTGTTGTAAAAATTAAACTGTCATCAACGGTTCTGCACAACTTTGCAAAGGCACAATGTCAGTACTTCGCAGCAAATTTGTAATAGTTAATTTCGAACACTAATAATTTGTTGTAATCACGCATAATTTGGGTGTAGACTATTTAGACGTACTTTGGTTAATTGCTTGCTTGCTTGCGGCCGTCATATCAAATTGTCTTAATAGAAATATTTGAATGAGAAGAGGATGAGATGACAATGACGCATTACATAATTTCAAATCGATTAAAACGATTTTGGCCAAGTGTTCATCAGTCACTTCTCGAGTATAGGCTCGCCTCAGCAGACTCAACACCAAATGAAGAGCAATAATTCGGAGAAATTTATCATTCTATCAACGTTAAATTTGGTCGCTTTACGTGTTCGGTTCAAATATTTTGTTTAAAACGATTAAAATGTCGTCAGCAGCGGTCATGCACCCGTGGTATTTATCTTATTTGAAAGTTCTCAAAATTTTCGGCATTTTTCCTTTTAGAATATGTTATAAATTGCGACTAAAAGATGGTGACCATGGACGTTTAACTTTTCAAAGTGTTGAATATTATTCCAATGGCAAATTTGTTTGGATTAATCGAATTGCGTTGGGCTCAATTTGCTCCTATGTGATTTCTACAGCGTCGTACACAATATTCGCGTTTATGACAAAAACCAACTTAAATTTAAAACTAAATATGACGGTTTGGACAATAAGTTTGGCATGTTTGAGCTCGATAGTGCTCACGGTTAGTTTTCACAAGAAAAAGTTTTGCAAATTTTTTACGAATTGGTTTAAATTGGAACAGGAAATCGTGAGCCACCAGGAAGCAATTTGGCAGGAAAGTAAGTTACAAATAATTGCTGGATGTGAAATAAAATGCAGCAAAGCAGCATTACTGTGCATGCACGAAAGAGAGTGAAATGATTGGATAATTGTAAAATTGTAA
>JAQGCM010001910.1:0-12987 GCA_034699705.1 Hymenaphorura dentifera
CGGGGGAGAATCGTCGGGGGAGAACTGTCGGGGGAGAATTGTCGGGGGAGAATCATGTCGGGGGAGAATCGTCGGGGAGAATTGTCGCGTAATCAAGCTATGATTACCTTTTCTTTAGAGAGAGCACCGCCTGAAAATATATTCAAGCGAGTGACGAACCTTTTAATCAAAATTACTACGCATTATTTCCTCTTAACCAAACTTAGCATTAGAATTACATTTTAAATTCATTTACTATAGTAATTTTATTTATAGCTGTTACTGTTACTGCTGAGTTTAGTTCATCTGGCTGGCTAGGCTAGCGCTGGCATTGAGTTGAAAGCTAAATCTGAGCAAAATCACATATTGTACTTCCAATCTATCCGTTTTAATGAGGTCATTGACCCATATAAAACTGAAGAAGTGTATTTAATGCTGAGTACCTTAGCAAATATATTTCAAAACATTTGACAAGTTTGACTGCATTCTATGTACAAAATGATTGTTGTGATTGTTTGTGTGATTGTTTCGACGTACAAAACCTCTGAACATGTGAAAAGTTATAAGCAAAGGACAAATGTTTTGATATTTATAGGAATTGTCTAGGAATTTTTTATAGGATAGATACCAAATTAGTGAAGATTACTGTCGTCATTTGTCGAGCTTGACATTTTTTTCATTGAATAAGTTATGGATAATTTCACTGAAATGTACTTTGCCTGTTTGTGCTTTTATAAACAAAACGAAGTGTAAGTTTTGTCGGAGCCAAAACTATGAGTTGGACTTCACTTCCACTTTAAAAATTTCCAATTGAGTTTATGATCAATTCAACATAGCAGATATACGTTTTGAAGTACACTTGCTTCCTTCCTCCCATGTAGCCCCGAGCAACGATGGGGTTTCTTTAATTTGCATCAATTCTCAATGGCTTGGCATATTGCATATCGTCAAATTTCACAAAATGAACAAAGTTAGTTGTTTTTCTATTCTGATTGCCACAACTGAGAATTGAGATGCGATGTTGAGATAATGAACAAATGCTCAATCTGGATGGCCCCATTGTTAATTGCAAAATCATCATTTTCATCTTGGACATTTCCCCAGGATCGAACTCACCGTGTCAAAATAAAAATCAGCGAACTAAGAAATCTCCAACCGCACCACTTTCATAAAGAAAATTGGTCCAACGGCGTACCAGAACCCAGAATATCTATACTACCACACAAATAAATCCTTACATAAAATCCCCCAAGAATTAGTTGGTGGTCTTAATGAAATACCATTACTAATAATATAAATTGAATCGAATACATCGGGCACAAACCATTTATCCCCATTTTAGATCTTCTTACGTATAGACAAGCAAAATTATTTTAACACAAAAATTAAAGTTTCTTTCAGCAAATGATGACTTTTCCGAGTCAATGAAATTGAGCACATTTTTTCAAGCCCAAGGGCTCTGTACTGCTCACAATTTGTTGGTGGTTTTGGACATTTAAGGACAGACCCACATAAGGTTTCAGTTTCCAGAAATTAAATTGAGCTTGTCTCAAGTTCACAGGAAAGGAAATTGAAGAAAAAGTCTTGCAACTTTGGTATTCGTACGAGTTCCTTCCTACTTTTGAAATTCCAAACTTCTTTTGCAGTTCAATTCTTTCATTTCTCGTCGTGATTTTTGGAATGGAGGAGCATGAATTTTTCAGTTGTGTTTTGAATAGAAATTGAAATTGGAGTGAATTGTATCGCGCTTTCTGCGAAATACCAAATAGTACTTATTCAACTGTAATTAGAAATCATAACTGGATGAATACGCGAGATTTTATTGATAAAACTCAAACTCTTGACTTCAAAAACTACAAAAGGAATAGGCAATCATGTTTCTCAACATTTAAAAATATTAGTTGCGCATTTTAGGTATTTTAGGAATTAACGGATTACCTGCTGTGAATGGAATGATTTTACGCCGTCCTAGCTTTCATCGATCTTGTTGTTAAGATATGGTTCAAGTCACATTTTTGAGGGGAAAGAATGAATGAAATGTATTAGTGTACACACATTAGGAAGAGCCAGGCAGCCAGTGCAACAATTGAAACACGACCGTTTGCGAACTTGTTGATTAGAATTCAAAGTATTTGATTTAAAACTGTATATGTCTCATAGGTTGTTTACATGGTGGGACGTCGATAGAAATGGTTTATTAAACACACATGACAAACTTTGGAAAAACAGATGCCAAAAACAGTCGAAAATCGACTACTTCTCGTGCATCCGATACACACGATAGCTTGATCACAAATTTTACGAGGCTAGATCCTGAATTGGTACTTACAAGAACATCTCAACAATGAAGCCTGCATTGTACTCTCGACTCGACAGTTTATTGTTTCGCAGGTGTAGCTCGTTAATATATATTTTATGTGCTGCCGTTGCGAAGGCAGACATTAACCGGAATGACTTTCTCATAAACCCAGAGACCTCATTTGTCTATGCCAAAGAAAGTCCTCTTTGCAGTTGAGTTTGTGTACAAACGAGTTTTATGAGTTTCATTCGATTTGAGTAGCGTCCGCGTCAGCTGCGGTGTGCTCCAGCAATTGAATTGCTCTCACTATGCATGCAGAAATAGATTCAAAAGCGTGAAAAACTCATTTTGTTTATGACTGCGCCTCGCTACCTTGTCGGTGCTAAAGTACAACCTCAATATTGGTCACACGTAAGGTCGGATTTAGTTGAGTACTGCTTGATCCAATAAAGAATTTTTTTATTGAGGAACCAAAGTTACGATTAAGATGCCAAATTGGCGCAGCACAATCAAAGATTTTCCAAAAATGAATGCAAATTGAAATTGGGATAAAGTTCAGGGGCTGGGCATTGGCAACATCACAGGATTTTACCTTTCTTGAATCGGTAAGTATTAAGGTTCTCTTGGAAAACGTGGAGAAATTCTGGCTTTCTCCAAGTACATTTCTCCCCTATCTTCGGTTTTGTAGCTGAAGACTCTGCGCACACCTCGAGAATGATTTTCTTATAGGAAACTAAGAATTTACTGCTGTCTGTGCACATCGCAATATGATTTTGCTGAGTTGCCTGAAATTATTTGAGTCTCGGCATCCAAAATTTTAGCTGACTGAGTTCTCGGGCGAGACGATCTCGAGTCACTGGAAGTCCTGAGGGCATCACGGGACGGGAGTTTTGTATCTGTCTTCCAAATTTTTAAGTAGGATTGAAAGTCATGAAATTCTGTACGTCGTCGGAACGAAGTTGGCTGGTTGATATGGAACCATGACTTGTTTGAGATAATAAAAAATTAAAATTAACTTTTCACGAGGACCCCCTGTTGAATTTTTGAAGTGCGACTTCAATTTTTTTTACCTACAAGTTATGATTCCAACAGGCTCATTTTTATCTTTTCTCACTATTTTGGTGCCAAACATTGTAGAAAAAAATATGCCAGCTCTGGGTGCTATGCGCATGCCACGACCCTCCCTTGTAAGTACCGCACTGCTGAATTTGACTGAATCAAGACGACGACGGAAATCCGAAATTCGATCCGATTTACCGAATGACTGGTATGTGATATTTTTGCATGTCAAAAAAAAGCACTGAATGAAACAGGGAAGGGAATCAGGAATCAAATCCCAGAAATCATCTGTAGTCTTGCTTTGAAATAAGCGAACAATGGAACAAGTACTTCTTGATTAATTTCATTGTAAGACCAGGACCATGCACAAAAGAGCGGTCCAACAAGTACTTTTTGAAGAAGACAGAATAAAATTCCCATAATAATCCATTCTGCACCTGAATTTCTATAAATGATTTGGTCTCGTGTTCGTTGTTTGCTCTCGCTCTACAGTATTATTACGTAGTACTGTAACTGTATTATTTACCGTAACTGTATTATTTCGCTCTACTGTATGTAATATTTTAATGTTGCACTTGAACACAGCATGATGCGTTTGATATGCAAATGCATTTTTCGCATCAGCCCGTGAGCATAATTTTTGCATTTCCTGAAAATTCTTATGCACATCTCAACATCAGAACGCGCGATTTCTGTGCATTTGCTCCAGAAATATTTACTTATGCTAAGCTAAGAACGCGTAATCTCAACAACAGAATCGAGAGCCATTTCTGCTCTGTGCATTTACTTCCAAAGTCTTTGCTAAGCTAGGCGAAGCTAAGAAGCTTAGATCAGTAAAGTCATTTCATTTCTGGAGAACTGCTGCTACTATTACGTTGCAGTTTGCAGAATTTTGGAATAGTGAGTCGCAGCGGGTTTTCTTCAATACACAGATTACATTGTGATGCGACATTGCGACAGACCACGGTCTGTGTGACATGTGGGCTGGAAATGGTTGATTTCACACTAAACAGAAATGGCTTGAATTACGTGAGTGTAGTAAGTCTGGGATTTAAAATTATGTGCCAAATCAGCTTACTTCTAAATCAAGGCAGTTCTTCTTTATAGAGTAAAAATATGGGTTGTTTTTCACAACTATGGTTCGAATTCTGTGCGAAAATACTAAAACATTTTCCAGAAAATTCATGGTTCCTTGTTCGATTACACTACCTACCTCTGAGCTGATGAACTTTGGGTACGATTATTTTATACTCTAAATATTTGAAGACGTTGAATCCGTAAAGCCGAATGCGCATCTTGTTCTAGGACAAGAGTGCAGTGTAGAGGGTAGCCGAGTAAGATTTGCAGTAGTCATCTTTTTAGACGCATCTCCTATTTCGAATTTCCTCAATCAGAGCTAATCCGAGAAGTAACAACGGCCAGAAACCAGAAAAGCAAAAGAGCACTCACTTGATTGAAACTGAAATTAAGAAGGCGAGGAGTAATGTCACAACCTACTTTGGAAATCCTCAAATCCTTTTGATGAGTGGGATCCATTTGGACGCTGCAGAAAAAAACACATCGATCTTTGGCTGTCAATTAGAAGATCAAGTAATGGCTGTATAAAAATTGAGCTAGGATTTTGATCCGAGTTCAATGATCCTAGTCAAATTGAAAAGTATGCGTCTGGACATGTAGAACGCGCCGACAGCAATGTGTCAATGGAAGTCTATGGAACTCCAGAATATTTGCTCTAATTTCTCGAACATTCCCATTAATTGTTTAAGGCTGGATCCATGCACCAATTTAGACCCGACCCTGATGTTCTCACCTTAAACGCAAGCGACGACTTCACAGAATGAATGATTCAAGTATAAATAAAAACTTTGTATCGAGAATCTATCCGGTCGAATTTCTGGAAAGATTTGAAAATCAGTGTTTTACGCCAATTTGCCGACCTAGTTGCTGATATGCAGTCTTTGCGCGTGCAAATCCTTTATTCCGAGTCCGATCTGATTTGACTTACACTTGTTTCCCGGACAAGGACGATAGAAGAAATCTGCAAAAAACAAGGGCAGGACAAAAGGAGTACAAATTCAGAGTACACTTCCAGAGTGCTTGCTTTCTCTCATTTTGTTCTCCAACTCAGGAGTCAGGACTGCTCAAAGTCGTCTTTATTTTTCTTTCTGTCAGGCAAACCAAATGCAATATACAGCATATTTCATTCATAAGTCCATTCAAAATCTAGTCATGAATTCTACAAATAAAGTTTGCTTGGACGACACAACACGACAACAATTGGACTGAAGTTGAAACAATAGATTTTTCGATGCAGAGCTCTTAAGAAGTTTAAACTTGTAAATTTTCAAATGCTTAAGATTAAGTGTGAGCAACATGATTGTTGAATTCTCCACATGAAATTTTAAGAAAGCTACAGAACTCTGCTTCAAGTTTTGAAAATAAAGCTTGGACGGACGAATGGACGTCGACGGGATCGACGTCCATTTTATTTTACACTTCATTGCTAGGTGTGATCTTTAGCTTAATCCTCCTCAGTGTGCGAAAGACTAAAATAGGAGAATAGACCCCATAAGTAATGCAGCAGCTCGGCTGTTAAATCATCGGATCAGAAGATGGTTCCGTGGACGAGATTACGGAGGAGAGTGATACACTTGGGGATTCGTTTATATTCAGGCCAGTGCGCCCACTCAACAAGTCCTACCTAATCACATGTGGAGCTTACTTGCATGAAATATGAAAGTGTATCTCAACATATCGCGATCGCACATGAAAACTTTAGAAAAAACTAGAGGTATTATAGAAGTACCTAGAATATACATATATGCATCTGTCTCGACCCCAGCTTCCTGCTCTGCTCTGCCGCTACGTTCACCTATTAGTTAACAAGTTGTTTGAATTTGCCGTTATATTTGACAAAACATGAAGCGTCGAATTCCAAATGAAGTGAGGCGTGAAATGCAGAGGCAATTTAAAAGCGAAGGCAACTCTCATGCGGAAGTGTATCCTTGCTTGCAACCTGTACACATTAACACTGGAGCTTCGTGTATTCGAGCTGTAAGGATTTGTTAAGTAATTGGGCTCTCTGCCACCTTCAAATCCATACATTAAAATCGATTGCAATTCTGATGTGAACTTTTTCTATAGACAATCACCCGGATCGTGGCTGGTAGAAATGTCAAAAATAGAAAAATGTAAAATTTTATTTTGAAATCCAATCCTCGAGAACTCTTTAGTTTTGGCTTTAGTTCTCGTCAGATTCTCTACGGTCAGCGAAATAAACTCATCATCATAAAATCTAGTTGAAATTATGCGTCTTACGCAAAGTAGAAATATAATTAAACCGAAAGAAACTGCAGGGAATTTAAACTAGTCTTGCATTGTAAAATATAAACCTATTCGATGATATTTATTTATTCATTGGATTGCATTGTTATGTGCCTTATTCGATACCTTGTTTCTTTCTGACCTCGCGAAGTTCAGCACTGCTTAACATTTATTTTCAGGAGGCATTAAAAGATTTTGTATTTCAAGGTTGGAGTCGGTGATTTAACAATAATTGAACCCTGTATGCAATAATTCATACATCAGTTAAGCTTAAGATGCGGTTTAAATCCACAGATTGATGTTATGAAATTCAATCAGGTTCAAAATCAACGCATATATATTTTGATTTGACCTCGAACCAACAGTTTGGAGGTAACTGGGTCACCCAATCAGCTGATCCGACAACCGTTTAAGTCCATACTAAGGTGGGGTGAAAAAGTTAAAGACCCAGTGAATTTTAGTGCATTCTCAGTTGGTCACGTCAGGCGTCCAAATTTGTTTTAAAAATCGACAATCGACGGAAGTTGAGAAAAATGCATGTTTTTCTCGGTGAGATTGTGGCAACTCAAACAGTAACTTAGAGAGAGAAAAATCTGAAAAATACAAAAGATTCGACTACAGGGAGAACAAATTAGTGCCAGTATACACGATTTTTTTTTTGCACGATTCTAACAAAATTCCTGTACTCCACAAAGCATTGATTTGACTGGGATGTACAAGCATATAACTCCAAAACCACATTTATCGCCTATTTTTATTCAACACTGGGTGTTGTATTGTTTCCAGCAATCCTAACACTGCAAGCGATGAATCTGAGAAAGATTCTACCACTTCTTTATATTGGTAGTGGTTACGCCAAAAAAATAATCTGAAGTAAATAATCGGAGTGGTTATATTTCTATGCGGAACAAGTGAATTCTACGAAATGTTAACCGCAGACTATGACCTAAAATTTTACAGATATTTGCGTGAGAACCGCATATTTTCTTTTCTTAGAGTGTTGGAGTGTTCAGAGGAGAAGATCCTCAATTCGGCAAAGACGTCAGCCATTCCTGGTCTTCACCACGAGTTCCATAGGTTCTTTTAAGTTATTGGAGTGAAGTCTGGCTTGTATGCGTCACCTTCATGTGGTAATTAGCCATTGTCTTTTCTTTGGTAGAGTTTTCACTCTAATTGCGTTTCGTGTTTGATGATAATGGTTCTCGAACAAATTCGGTGGCGCGAACGCTACAGGTTGCTGCCGCAGCCCTGTCTAGTTTCGCAGGTTCTATGTATTTCAGTTTATGTGCCTTTAGAAGGGAGCTCTTGCGGACGAGTAGTGTTAGTGTATCCAATGTAACTGTTACAGCTTAACTGAACTAAAACCAGAAAATGTGCAATTTGATTGAACTTTTTAAATTTCATGACGTGGAAAGTGTCTATAATTTGTTCAAGTTAGCGCTGTAAGATTCAAGTCCAGGTTCAAATCAGAATTTACTTATGTTCTAAATCTAAATTTTCAGAGTAGTTCATATATCGGAGTCGGAGTTCACAAGTGAATAGCAATAATTGCTGCTAATGATAAACAAATAGACTCTTTCAATTTTAAATTAAATTTAATAGCTGTGTATACAGTATGCAATTTCATAATTGCTTTGTGTTTTTAAGAAAAGTCTTGATCTGCACTTCGGTGGATTTCAATCTCTAGGAGTTTCTACTAGGAAATGAATAAAAAAATTCAAGTGAAATCAAAACTTCAACGTCGGTTTTACTGCTTTGCTCAAATATTTCGTGAAGATTTTTGTGCTTGACATGTTGGTGATGTTTCACCGGTTTCTTTTTCACTGCTGCATTTCAGTAAAGGTCCTTCTAGATTAAAAGATCAGATTAGTTCGACCATTGATGAGACCGTGCCGAAGCTTTGGGCACCATTTTTTGGAGAAACCATTGCGCATTGCCAGAAAATATATTCAAACCAGTGTAGTGCAGTGTTGAGATGAGTGTCCTGAACTTCGGGAAAATGTTGAAAATCGGAGCAATAGAAACACTGCGGAAATAGGTGATGGCATTTGAAAGAAAAATATGACATCTAAAATAGAGGTGGACAACGTTTTCAAACTTGTCCATGCGAAGCAATGATTCCAAAGGCAATTAAAAATGCAAACTACAACCTCAAATATAGCAAAGAAAGGTGAACGAATGACTTTCTGCTCTCGCACGAGTGCTCTCGACTTGTGCATCTAGGAATTCGCACCAACCCTCATAACTTTTTGCCTTCATCTCATCGTCAGTGCATATTTGTATTGCGTTGGAAATCTCTGCCGTAAGTTTGTGCCACTGCATGCACTGCACTGTTCAAACATTCGGCTGTCAAAATGAAACAAAATTTCTATCGGGGGAAGGGCACTTCGTTTCTGATTTCTGATTCAATTTCGGCTGTAGTGCCGTAATTCTGTATTTTCTCAAATTATCTGGTGATGAACAGGGTTAAAGGACTCGTCCGGACAGTCCGGAGTGTATACATGGCGTTTGGTGAAAGTTTGGTTCAATAGCCGACCGGCTAATTTTTTTCATAGCTGGCAAAACGTAATTATATTTTTACAACCTCTTTAACTGGCCGGATATCACGAAAATGTACACTGCCTACTAGTTACTTTGAAAATAAAACTAAAACTGTACCTAGTAAAACAGCGAGGTCAGGTTTGAATTGGTACTAAAATGGGCAGCTCTAACGCCACCACTGCCTTCCATTCCGACATTTTATTGTTTTGCACGTGTAGATGCACATGCAATTACTATGTCATTCTCTGCTCGAATTCGAAGGCTGGAATTAACTCAACGACTCAAATTGGCATACAAAGACCTCGTTTGTCTGCTCCAAAGTATGCAAACGAGTTTTACGAGAGTCAGTCGATTTGTGAGTGTCGCCTAGCTTTGCTACACTCGCACGGGCAATTCAATTTCTCCTAACAGCTGCTTGAGTTCAAAAAAAATTAGGAAAAACCTTATCTGAAGTTTTTTCTCGAAAATCGTTTGCGCTGCTCGGAATATAAAAATCTGAATATTTTATTACAACGAATTTTGTAAATGAAATAAAGTAATAATTGTCGCACAAGTAAAAATTCGAATATTTCAGCGTCAAGCTTTCCACTATTGAATCTTGGGAAGTATTATAAAATCATTGCACAGTTGCATTTCCATAATTTTTTGCATGGATGTCAATGCTAATCAGTTGACGTATTACACTGAAGATGATCTATTACGTAGTTGTGTATAAAGACAGATAGTTCTGACGCCCAATCCGGCTCATTTCCCTTTAAATGTTGGAATAAAACCCAATTTAAATAATTTACAGTTTCACAATTTGGAATATTGTTTGGTCCTAATTCCGACGTTTAATTCGGATATATCAGGTTGGTGAATTTTGATTGCTATTAGGTTCGGCTTCTGGATTCATGTTTTGAGCCATCAGATTTCGATAAATGGTCACCGTCCGAAATCACAATCATCCTCATCCAGCATCGTATCTAGCACCGCGTCCTTCAAGTTAATTGGACCACTTTATGAAGATTGATCTTTGAAGACGAATCGATTTTTCTAAGAACACAGCTTTTATATATTGCTTTCTTTTAGTGCAATTCTTTTAGGATTCTGAGAGACAACTTTTCGAGAACTAACGGATATCCTGCTGTGAATCGAATGATTTTACGGCATCCTAGCTCCTATCGATCATGTGGTTAAGATTTTGTTCACGTCAAGTTTTTGAGTGAAAGAAAGGAATGTATTGATGAAATTGATGTACACCTATTGTGAACATGATGGGCAAGGCAAAGCAGTGCAACAATTGTATCAAAACACTAAACACGACCATTGCTGTTGCTCAAAATTTTTAAAAACGTGTAATAATACTGCATATCTCTTGTAAATTGTTTACAAGGTCGGACGTCGATAGAAATGGTTCGTATAAGCAACATGAACATATTTGTAAATGCAGTTTGGGTTAGATTTTGGAGACGTCTATTTTAGCTTAATCAATATTCTCGTACTTCGTACATGTGATATTTTTATCACGAATTTTACTCTCTGTCTCAACTTAATTTTTTGATCTAAAGACTTTGACAAATCTCTAGTCTGTTTCGTCCAGTCTGTGCCGTTCTTAGTTTTGATATTAAATTTGTACCAAATTCTATAAATAATCACTACTCTCACGAAAGTGGATCATGACTCATGACTCGAGTAGACTTGACTATAATCGCCCAACAATTTATAAACTTTTGTATTGTAGGCGTGGAACTCTCTATTGTAGAAGCAAGCAAAGGCCAGATTTATGTATAATGCCGTGCTGCCGTTGTCATTCTTCCTGCAAATTATTAGAACGGATTGAATGGAACTGACGATATTTTTGAAAGGAATAATCACATTATTGGTTGAGTAAGTTTGGTCACAAATCTGGCTACCACCATCCCCGCCATTGTATCTTTCGCAGATTGAATATTGGATTACGACTGAGTAGAAATAGTCAAATTTCTACTTTCTTCAGCACGAACAATAGAAACTTTCCAAAGATATTATTTTTACCCCATTCAATAACAATGGCTGCCTGGTCTGAAGAATGAATAACAATGAATGAGAAGTTCAATGATATAATGGGCTGGGCGAGCAAATGAAAACCAAGATTAAGGCCTTGGATTGGATTAAATCGAGAAATCTTATTTTGATAAGATGAGCAGTGCTGCGGAGAAAGGCGAAATAAGTCAGAGCTGTAATCTCTCCAGCACAGATCAGCTCAGCTCAGTCAGTCACAGTCCAAGCCAAGATTCAGCATTTCTATTCAGTTCTTGTATAATCTGTAATGTGAGTCGTGTACAAATGAATATTTACGTCAGCAGTAGACGGACGTGCTCTTGAAAATTTACCGGGCAGAATTTTATATGCTGATTAGCCAAGTTAATAGCTGGAACTACTAGGAAAGCCGTTACAATTCTAGTAGCGTCCGACCAGAATTTGCTTGAATATGCTAGAAAAAGCTATATTATAGAAATACAAACAGGACATGTTAGTAGTTTCTTAACAAGCAGACTAAGCCATCAAATCAAAAAAGTCCTGGTAGTATCCCTATCCCGAATCTCGCAAAACAGAAATGACAGAAGTCAACGACGCCCTTCTCCTTTTCTCATTTTCAGCGTTCGAAAACTTGTACTGCTTCAAATAGCGATCCTCTGAATACTGCTATTTCCAGTTAATTTCATTGCTTGGAATGTAATGGAAGGCTTCAGATCTAACGCCTAGTTGTCTGAAGTTTAGAATGGCCAGTCGCCCGTGGTCTATTTAACTGACATTGAATGATTTCTTGGAGACCAGAGACTCCAGCCACAACTCAGACGGGAAGAAAGAGATTTGTGGAGTTGTTTACAAGATGACTCTGCAGAGTGACACTACATGAAACCACAGAGTCGGAGATTTCGATAACAAAGAGCAGAAGGGAACCCAGGAGCAATCCATTTGCTACAAATATTTTTTTTGGCAGTTTTGGTGAAACCACCGTACAAGTCGTCAAGCAGTCAAGTCTAGAGCAATGCTATTTTGTGGGATTCAGTGTTTAAAGCAAAAGTCCTGACGCTGAATGAACGTCTAGTTTTTATTTTCAAATTGCTATTGAAAGTCGATTGTGTGCTTCAAGTAGAACTGAATAGAAAAATATTGGTAAAAACCTATTAGGTTGCGATGATATTGTGCTGACCAATGATGCCCGAAGACTTTTTGAGTGTGCTACTGTCGACGGTGAGCTGCCGACGCGTCGGTCAAGAATAGCCAAACTCTGGACTAGACGTGCTGTGTTTTTCCACTGTTGGGGTGTAAAGGGAAAGTAAAAGAAAAGTTAAAGAGAAAGTTGTTTTGTATTTCCTAGCAGTCTGATCTCTACCCAAAAGTTTCCTGCCAGTGCCAGCCAGCCAGCAAACAATCTTGAGTTTTGTTCTCAAATTCCCAGTCTGTGTAGGAAGAGTCCAAATATGTCCATGACAAGCGTGTACGCAATTTTGTTGCGTTGGGTAGGGACTTGGTTTAGGAAGGACTTTTCAATTTTGTTTGGTTTGTACATACAACGTACGTATCAAATCACACACACCGGCCTGGTTTTCCACACATTTATTTTCCGTCGACTTCCTGTTCGTATTTACAAAAATAAGCACAACAAATGTAACACAATTTATCCACAAGTGGACCGAGAGTTACATAGAAACTAATTTATAATATATTGTGCATTTACACTCAAAATATTATTTTTATATACGATTTGATGCGATGAAGTCGCTGCGCTGAGTTCTTTGAGAATCTTAGAACCACAA
>JAQGCM010001911.1:0-12987 GCA_034699705.1 Hymenaphorura dentifera
ACCCTCGTCGTCGTCTCAAATCCCTTACAAAAAGAAAACAATGAGCCTTCAAGACTCAATGGGCTGATCGAAAAGGTGGTTCGATTTTAATTGCAGCAGCATACGTTTTTCATAACGCCCTTTCAGATTTTGTGTAATTTTTGAAATGAATATCTTTGTTGGGGCTGAAAACCAAAAATGAGTCTTCATTTCTCCATTTTTGAAACAACAGAGCTTGCAAAAAGTGCTTGTTTTGATGAAATGTCAATTTAAAAAAAATTATTTTTCGACAAAATCTAACCGGATTTAAAAAATTTCGGCAAAATTAAAATGCCTTGATAAGAATTGTGGCTTTTAACTATTTTTAAAGGAATTAAGAATTCAAATCAAGCAGCAACATTTTGAGTAACCTTTTCTTACTAATTCGACACCTTTGGAACAGTTTTTTTTGCAACTTTAGAGGAACACCTTGTACTTATTCTTCCTTGCAAGTAAGTAGAGCTAAGCAGGCAGTAGAAGGGAATGCCTCTGAACTGAACTGTGAATGACTGTGTGTTGTGTGATCCTATTTCGGTCAGATGCCGATTCGATTCCATGTCAGGGGAGATAGAAGTGTGGGAAAATACCCGCGCTGAACAGGTGTGGGTGATAATTAAGAGGACTGCAAACAGAGAATGATAGACTCGTTTTGGTCGTACTTTCCCTTCTCTTCTTCATCCTTCACAAAATTCACAATGCCCGGCCTCGTCTCTAGGCCTGACCTAAGTCTACCTTCGTTCGTTCGTTCGCTCTTCTTTCTCCAACAACACCAATCAAATTCTAGAAACGACCTTAATTTTCTTCACCCGGACATCAGACAGGACACACTAAGCAATTCAACTTAACCTCCAAACACTACATACACTACAATACAAATTACGACAAGGCAAGGCTCCAACAAACAATGATTAAAAGAATGAAAGAAAGTGGTCGTCTCGGAAAGTACACACACGCAGGGCAGCATGAGGCAATTTCGCAATATTTGTTCGCTGTGTGGTCCACCCTTTCGCATTTACTTTTTTGAATCGCATACAATGCAATGCCCGAGTCCGGGAAAGGTCTAAATAAACATCAAGAACAATACGAATTAATTACAGAATTTGAGGAGCTTTTTAGCCAAATCTTTTTGCATGACAAAGCAAAAAAAAATGACCCGGCAAACAAGCTTTTCTTTGTGGACACTCTGACTGTGAGTAATTTAATTCTGTGTCCGAAGTCCGATTCGATTTCGACGATTGATAAAATAAACAATCGCTCCCTGGCTGCCTGCCCCTTGGCCATTCAAAGTCCCACGTTTTCCCTCTTGTTGAAAAACTTCACTCATCACTAATAAGAACTGAAAGGAATGTAAACATTTAATTTGAAATGAATTAGTCATTTGCGACTGGCGATGATCTGAATTGTACGCGAGTTCATCTCTTGAGTTGAGATAAAAAGGGTGATCCGAATTTGTGGCTGAGAATGTGATGCTGATGCTGAGTGGTCGGGGATGGAGAGCTCATTCAAAATCGAATTAAGTGTCTGTCCGAACTTCGGATCCGGAACTTTGCCTTAAGCCTCTGCACCTGTGGCACAAATTGTGGACAAAGGCATGATTCCTCCTAGAACACAAAAAGATACATTCGCGCATTTTGAAACCTCATTAATTGCCGTCCCTCCTAATTCGAATCGAAACAACTCGTCATATTTTTTTTTTGAATGAGTGAATGAATGCTCTTATTATGACAGTGAAAACATGAGACACACTTGGGGTGGGGAGAGAGCCCAGCAGCTGATGAATGAAACGGCCCTTAAACTTCGACCTTATTTTATTTCATGTGTCATCCTCTTTCTCCCTCTTTTATTTAATGCAGTCCGACGGTCCGACCGACCCTTCACAATACATAATTTCACCACTCGAGAACACCCTGGTACGACAACGACATGACTCTTTGCTTTAGTTAATTCTTTCGTAATATGGGACAGATACATTATGATCTCATTCGAATCAAAAGAGAAAAAGTGCTCCCCTGAGTAAGGGATTGCCCCTTTTTCCTATACTTTTTAATCTGACGGTGGAGTGGGATCTAATCGGAAACCTCAATCCACGCTTCCCGACCACCAAGAATTTTATGCCAGGCTAAATGCTAAATTGGTCACAGTAGAATTTGCAAGGAATCGATAAAAAGAATTTAAATTGCGGCTACAATTTTGTTGAAGGATTTGTTGAATAAGCTCATTAGATTTTCAGCACTTTTTCGGCTAATTAGAATGAGATAGTATCAGGAATCGATCAAATCGTAAATCGAACTTGTTTTTTAAAGAACATTTTTGGAAGAAATCCAGAAAATTAACCAGAAATGAAACTTTCCTAGATCAAGATCATGCTAGCAAGGCGTTTGGGGTCGTCTAGACAATTTAAGCAAATGTTTCTGATGAAACAATCAGCCGATTTAAAAATTCGGAAATCACAATTATACTGCGTTAACGTTGAGGTAGTAGACGTCTCCCACTCCCAACTGCAGCCAGCTTGCTTGCATAGTCTCGCCAAAGGGCTCTCATTCTCGACATTCTCGAGTGAGCCTTTTAATAAAAAAAATCGTGTTGGCTGCTTGCTTCATTTACACTTTGTCTGCAATGTACTCTTCGTACTTGGACGACTTCAATTCAATTCAACTGCTTTGCTTGCACTTAAAGGCTCATTTTTTTTTATATTCCTCGCTCTCCCCATTCATATGTAGTTTAAACACTTGTTCCGTAATCCGGAGCGTGCGTTGCAGAATTTTTTTTAATCCTTAAACACTCTCTGATTGAGTGAAAGGGATATTTGGAAAACCCACACAAGAAGAATTTTCTCCACCTTCTAACAAGGCATGCAATGAATGCATGAAGGCAGCGAGAAGGGATTGCGTCTGCATCATGCTTTTTTAAATAAAAACTCCATTCAATCTCTCATCTTTCATTTCATGTGTTAATCCGACCCGGATTTACATCTCGTTTCATACTCAACGCGAAGGATTTAATTTTTGGGGAGGTAGGAAATGAATGGAGATTTTCAATTTTTGTATTAAATTATAATCACAGGTTTTGATAGTCGAATAAAAGTATTTTAGTTCAAAATATTGAAATATTTCAGTATGTATAAAGTCCAAAAATTCTGTAATATTATTCAGTAAAGTCCAAAATTCTGAAAAAAAATTTCTGTACGGTTGAAGAAACTAAATGCTGTATACAAGCAAAATCCTTAAAATGTATTAGTAGTACGGCATTTCTCTTTCTATTTTACATCTAATTTTTAGTAAACTAATTTCTTTAATTGAAAGCAAAATTTAGTTCAATACAAATTCCAGCATATTTCACTTCTATGAAATATTGCAGAAACCATATACCAAATAATGAGTTCAGATCGCAAGGTAAAAATTACTATTAGTTGATAAATGTGGTGGAGAAGGGGGTTCGCTTCGCCGGCCAAATTGACTTTTGTCAATTAATATTGTGATTGGTTTTGCCAATTGTTGCCGGGAAACAAATTTCATTATTTTTACAAAATTGAACCATCAGAAATAATTCTAGAATTTTTGAGACGTCTAAAAATTTCTTTTCGCTTTTGAAAAAATGGAATTGTCTGACAAGCTGCACTTTATTTGTTAAGAAAACAAAGGGACGGCCCGAACTTTCTCCGTAGGAAAACCATAGGGGTATACTAAAAGCCGGGTTTTTTGTACTTGTGCTATCTCATCATTTGCTGCCGCAAGATGAAACGTCCAGTCAACCCAAAGATCCCGTCCCGGATTCGGGTTGCGCGCATCGTTCCGGGGGGAAGGACTATTTTGTCCCAACTGCCGGGTTAGAAAACCATGGTTCTTCCCTGAGGACAGAAACTCAAAAGTTCCAAAGTGACAAAAGCACATGTTCTGAGCGAACCTGCGTTTTCATGCACATTTTCTAGCCAACAAATAAAGTGTAGTTCCGAACGAAGGTAATGTTTTTCTAAACTTCCAGTTCATGTCACGGGCCGGTTTGTTGTAGACTAGCCGCTCCGGAAATATCTCAAAATCACCTGCTTGCTGCTCAGAGTTCAGTTGCTCCGACTCAATGTCGACGCTCAGCCTCAGTTCCTACGATCTCTTCATAACTCAACTCCCTATCTAATTAAAGGGTCAAAATTATCTGCACAAATTGAGGTCACACTCCACAAAATAGATAAAGTGCATCTGCATCAAATTGATAGGCACCTACAAATAAATTCCTCTTCAGTCTGATTTGTGCTTTGTACGGTTGTATTGGCAAATATATTTCTCTGGAAGAAAAACTTGTGGCTCCGGTGAAACCGAATTTTTTTCTGGCTCTATCTGCTAAATTTGGATTACAAACGTTAACATAAAATTAAAAGTTCACAAAAGACACACACAATTCCCGTGCTTTTTGAAGAATCTTTGCAAGAAATCATCAACATTTTTCCAAAAAGACTTCTCGCCAAAAATGTCCTAAAGTCGAGCCTAAAAGGTGAATTTACAATTACAATACGAGCTTCACAAAAAATCATCTAATATTTTACAATTTTTGCACACCAGAGCGAACAGCCTCAGACTCAGATTAAAAATATACATAATATGTTGTTTGTGAGCGTTCATGTGGAGTTGTTGTAGGAGTAATCTTTGAGGTGCAATTTAGCCGAAATTTATTATCTGGACAGAGTACGAGCACAACGTAAATGTGTGAAGTGGATAATCATAGCTACATAGCTGCTAGGGCAGAAAACTTAATTAACAATAGCTAGGAGCAGTCAAGCAGACTTGATGATGGAATCAAAAGAGTCAAGTTTGCAGAGCCGCAATTGAGTTTTTTATCCATGACATGACATTATGACATGATAGTAGTAGTAGCAGTACGTTGTGGATCGAGTTTGTGCTGTGAGTGTGTGGAGTGATTTTTTGGAGTTCAGATTAAATACAAGACCCGACTAAAAAAAAAGAGACATACATTACATTACATTAAATGTGTGAGTAGTTTACCAAGCCAAGCCAAACCAAGGCAATGCAATGTTAGTTTAGACTTTAGAATTTAAAATGAAAATTACATGCCCATTTGCCATTTCCTTGAGTGAAATCTTAGGCAAGCTCAAGCCCCGGCAGGACAATAGAGTGCACTGACTCGCGACCCGACCCGACTCACTGGATTTTTATTTTGTCAAACTTCTTAGTATTTTGAAAACAAAATTTGGTGACGAGTGGCAAGAACAGAGCAGACTATGAGATGAGAGCAATGAATTGAAGTCTTGTCTTGACATTCAGATTAATGTATGTAATACGATCCAGAACTTCTGAGAAAATATGTTCATGCTCAATTTTTTTGTGCACTGGACACTTTCCTTGGCATTGAACCTTTTATGAGTACAATTGTCTTGAGAAAGAGCCCAGGCAGGCAGGCAGGCAGGCTTTGCCCTAACCTTTGCATACTAAGAAGGAGCAAACAATTATAAATGTGTTTTCAAATTCGATTGTAAAATTGTAATTCGACGACGACTGCGACTTCTTTGATGTGCGAGTTGTCCGTCTAGAATTTACGTAGCGGGGTCCAGCCAAAGTCCTTCCTTGAACTTCCTCGAACTCTTTGGTTCGACAAATAGAAATGGCAAAGTCTCTAAAAAGTTCAGTTCCATTGTTTCGTTTGCGACATCAAGATCATATGTAAGATTCTTCTGGTTTGCCGTCTGAACAGTGTGTTTTGCAAATTGACAATTTACAATCTTATTCAAATTCAACGAGCGATCTTTGCAAGTCCATAAAAAAAACCCAGCCCTAATTCAGAACCCCATGACCTCAAACAACTCACCGCCCCAGTCACAAATTGACCCTAAATTTATTTGGTCGGTTCGGGGGTTTTCACTATGAACTATATGTCGTTGGGAGCCTCCACACATCACGCTCACTTGACTTCACATCACTCGCACTCTTTAAACCATCATCATCATCATCATCAGTTTCATGGGTCAACGGGTTCTGGGCATCCTCATGGTCCGTTTGGGTCACCGCCGACCCCAGCCTCAGCCGCGAGTGCTCTTCAGGGCCGTGCTCTGAGTCTCTCAAGAAGTTATCATATTGAAGAATTGTCTGTCCCTTCGTTCCTTGACCCGGCCCTTCATCACTTTCCCTCGGCATTCGTCTCCCATCATCACCATCATCACTCCCAACTTCACCACCCTCTGTCACTGACCAAAGTTACATCGCCAGGTAACAATAGTAGTAGTGGGTTCACTCATTTTAGAAAAAAATTGTAGAAAGCTATTTCCAAATTTGCATCATTTTCAATGCATTGCATAATCAGATTATTGGTAATCTAATGACTTGTCGTAACGTAAAGCTGACATTTTTGTATCAGCAAGCAAATCGAATTTGTAGGTATATTCGGGCCGGGTGCTGGAAGAGGGAGGAGGAGGTTTGCCCTTGAATCGGGACAATGCATTGCATGCAGCATGTTTATGATTTTGATGATGAATGACATTTTCTAAACAATAATATTATCACTTGACTTAATTTAGACTGAGAGTTGATAAAAGCAACGCTTTGTTGCGGTGCGGAGTCAGACTTTGGCATTACTTCCATTCCCATGCATGCATGCATGCTCATGCTAGACAGCCGCACGTAGAAGGAATAAGACGCTTTACTTTTACTCAAGTTGCTACTTTTTGTTCTTTAGAGATAAAAAAAGAGAAGTACTTTCAAAAATTAGAATTCTCGCATTTGATTCTAGCATTCTTCTAGCACACATGCACATTGATTGGTTGAGAAGAGTTGGAAAAACAAATGACTGTGAGTGAGTTGGGTCTGACTGCTCGCTGACTCTGACTTGAATTTGAATTGCAGGAGTAATGCTTCAAATGCTGCTGCATAGGAGCTGAGATGGTAATAAGTTTGAAATGGGTGGTAAACGTAAAAGCACAAAATGAAAAGGAATGTCTTCTACTTCTACTTGGTATTTTTGGGCTCTAGTTCTTAGTATTGAGATGAGAGAAAGTTATTTAAAATCGGTGTGGTATTCCTCTTGTGCTGTGCTGTGCTGGGCTAGGCTACGGATGACTTCGTTGGTTCCTTCTGAGAGGCGGAGTTCCCCAATCCATTCCTCACTCCAAGTTGAAACTAAAAAAAAAAGAGTGTATTTTGAGAAAGTCGGGTTTTCTCCGGCTCCCTTCTTCTTCGTCTTCGTCTACTTCTCCTTTCCTTTTTCTCATTTATGGTGGGAATTCGTCCAGCTGACGATCACCTAAGCAACCCGTTCCTTCCTTCCTTCCTTCATGGACATTCTTTGCTGCTTTCTCAACTAAAACTAGAACTGAAATACACAGCAAATCTACGTCTACGGTGTGCACTAGGAGTAGGAGTATAGGGCAGAGCCAGAAATGAGACCATAAGGGACTGAGCTGAGCTGAACTGAACCTGAACGTCCTTTCTTGGGACGGACGCAGGATGTATTCGCGACTTGCGACTGCTAGATTTTCATCTATCTTGCTGCAGAGAAAGTCGGCTCTCCTTAGTTTGTTCGTAATTCAAGGGAATAGGGAGAGCGGAGAAAGCACAAATAATGAGAAATTTGGGTTTTGTTTAGTGTTCTCAGAAAATGTAGGGTTGGATAAAAATTTGCACCGCACTTTTCAAATTTACAAAAAAAATATTTTTCGTCATGTTCATACACTTTGGGGTCTTCAAGTTCGGCCTGCCTTGGTGTTTTTGTGGGGTTTTCTTTGTAGAATTTATTCTTCTTTCAAACGTTTCTGACCGTTCTGATTTTTTTTTTCAAGAAATCTTTCTGTGATTTTGCCACATTTTTCAAACACTTTGCAAATGATCGTAGTGATTTCACGATTTCAGGAAACTTTAGCGGAAGGCCCTCATTAATGATTTCTAACAATCTACAATTAGTTCGTTGACTTTGACAGATTGTGTATTCTTCAGGTATTTCCCAACATTGCATTGCGTGTGATCTACATACGAACACGTATTAATTTACCACAGCTAAGGCAATTAATTACTCCATTATAATTCTTGTGGTAGAGAGAATTGCGCACTGAAATAATATCATAAAATAAAATCATAATTGAACAGAATTACGTTCGATGAAGTGGATTAAGAATTAAGACTTGGCAATGGCGGATAAGTTGAGTTGAGATATTCAGTTGCAACTTTGGAATGAATCTGTGCCGTATCGTACATAGTAGACATTTCATGCCAAGTCTCACTCAGCACTCAGTACTTGAATAAATCATTCACATAAAATCTCAAGGCTGTTTGCAACTACGATTTCTATAGTCCCAATTAAAATCCTTTTGCAATTCCAATTTATAACAATGATTGTGATTGCACACTGGCCCTGCCTGCCTGCCTACCAAGTTACGTACGTACACTTGCTCCAAGTGCAAATGGCCAATCAGGGCACGCAGGCAGGCATAGATTGAGAATTGCATGCATTCGAGCGTGACCCCGGCTTTAAAGTTGTAATATTTTTTTTTGAAATTTTAAGTAATCTGACTCACAAGTTGAAGCAAAGAACTGCTGAGGAGCTGCTGTTTGGTGGTGGTTTCGTGGGAATTCATAAAAATTGTCTTTAGATAAATAATAAATAATTCCGGAAAGGCATAATTTGTGTTATCTTGTTATTAGTGCTTGCTATTGCTGCTGCTGTGCTGTGCTTGCTTGCCCTCCACCATAACGCGCAGCGCATAAGATTATTTTAATAAATGAATTACATAGATAGGTACAGATACACACTGAACTACTTACTTTCTTATTTTTTTTTTTTACTTCTTATTTTTCTTCTTTACTTCTTTTGTAAAATATTTTATCTCCTCTAGTCTAGTTCTCACACCATTTCATTCCACTAGCTACATTTACATACATCCATACACCTACTACTACACCAATGCAATGTACTCATCATTATTATTACCATTATTATTATTATTGACTTGCGTGCTCGTCAAATCTATAACTAACAACTACATACTACGTACTTAAAATGGCAGGATGTGCCGTGCTGCTTTGTCTATTTAATAATCCAATCCAATCCTAAGACGACGACGACGACGACGACTACATAATATTTGAATAACATAACATAAGCCAAGGAAATGCAAGGAATAATATACAAAGAAAAAAGATTACATTTCGTAGGTAGGCTAGAAACGCTCTCTTTTCGTAAGCTGACGTGTTTCAACAAATTTCAAGTCTTTGCAAATTGGACTATGCAGCAAAGCCAGGTTTACGCTTAGCTTAGCCAACTCTGACTCTAAGAGCAAAAATAAACTTTTTTAAAAGAATCAAAAGAATGGAAGCCTAGAAGTCGTCCATTATTGTAAAAAAAAATCAATTATCTTTAGCAGAAACTAAAGGAACCAAATTGAATTCGAGAATTCTTAAAGTCTGCGTAAAGTGTTAGTTTTAATTTGATAAAGGATTTGCAATGTTTCGATTCTTTTGCAGTGCAGTGCAGGAGAGAATTTTTTGACTGCAATGCCCACTTCCTTCCTGAATAATCCTAATGCCTAGGGAATGATTCACTTGTAGTGTTTTCCCCCCTTTTGTGAATTGTGATGATGACATGAGAGTGGACGTGAAACATGTGGTTCTTGTTGTCACAAGAAGATTCTCATTCATTCATAAACATGACGCATGTAGTACGTAATTTATAGACACAAAAGTGGAGAAAGCATCCGAAAGAGCAAAAACGTCCCGCTAAATTCAGATTGCAGCAAATTGACTTGCTGTCTGTTGCTTTAATTAAAATTGTGATTAGAGAAATCATTGAGAAGAATTACCAATTTATTTGGCTATTTCCTAATGAAAAGGTTGACAGATATATTTCCAGAGGAGATAAGTTAGGGTATGGTTCTAAGTAAGCATCGTTAGCCTAGCTCTGGGTTAGTTCTTCCCTGAGAAATTGGGATCGAAGGACGAGACAAACGTTTTGGTTCATTTCTTCGAAAATTTGAACGCCAATGAGTATTATTCACATTAGTATTATGAGAGAGTCTTTTGTAACGACAATATACATGTACATACATGTACTGTACACGTTTGAATTTGAACCCAAGAGGGGGTTGAATTGAAAGGAACAACTAACCCGCTGTGCATAATTATCTTTGTGAAATGCTTTGTCATGCAACTGTGAGCTCATTCATTTGCTCTTTGCTGCTTCTCAAACCTTAAATCACACTTCATGCGGCTCGGCTCGTCTTTTTTCATTTAGCCAGTCGAGCCTTGGAACAGGTAGATTACGTTTTGTGAATGAAGGTAGGCAAGAGTATGCACTAGGCAGGTCTCCGTCCTCTGTTCTAAATTCACCGTCTCATTAGTTGACGCATTCATTGTTCTTGTGAAAAATCGAATATTGAATTTGGAGTCGGTACACGTTTGTCAAATAACTACTTAAATTTTAATTTTGGCTGATTGGGAATAACAAAATTTCGCGTCGAGTAGTGCGGCTGCGGCTCCTTGTTGATTGCATGCATGCAATCGTCAAATTACCTTTAAAACCAGAATGAGTGTAATAATCAAAGTGTAAATGATAGGGTAGCAGAATTGGAGGGGTTTGATTCGATTTTGGGCTGCTCCACCCAAAGGATTTCAAGTACTAAACTGCTCATTAGATAAATCTTGCTTCTTGCTTCTACAGCAAACCTTTGTTGCTAACTGAATTCAACATACATACAATATGTAGAAGTACGTACATGTACATATTAAGCATGTTTTTTGTCAACAATTTGTCCTTTTTTGTTCCGACACCCTTTCCACTTTAATTTCGTTTTCATTCACGAGTACTACAACAGACCTAGAGCAGACCTAGACCCTGGCAAAATACAAGTTAACCACCTGCAAAAAACTAAATTTCTTTCACCTCGCCGTTCGTCATGCGGTGGAACAAACACCTTTTACATTTAAATTTTTAATCAGATCTCAAAACGTAATTCTACCCATAAATTGCTCCTGTAAATCTCATTACGTTGTAATTGTTATCAAGTCATAATTTTGTCAGAAATTCGTTCTAAATTTTGTCAGAAATTCGTTCTAATGACGCCAATGAATTTGCAAAGCTCCTGGAAAGGCTAAAATGGAGGTTAAGACTGCCTGCGTCGATTTTTGTTTCCAAATTCCACTCATGAATTCGTTGTGGCGAAATTGGATTAGCCACTAGTAACTGTGTAAATGGTGTGCACGCGAAAAGTAATTGGGCGGACGGAGGTGCAGGTGGGAGAACATTGACCCTTGCCTAAACTTAATCTATGGGAAAAAAGATTCACAGCATTTACGCTAATGATAAGGAGCCAAACAAAATGGCTGAAGGGTTATACAGAACAAATAGATGACAAACTATAAAATAATTGGATTCCCGGTCACTAATTAAAGATGGCACTTGAGATTAGACAATGCCGTACGTACGTACGTATTCATCCTCAAAAACCCATTAAGTCAGAGACCAACCCACGCTTCCTATACGTAGTTTTTAGCTCCGTGTTTGGCCCTGTTCCTCACCTTTCAGGAGAGCAGAGCAGTAAGAACTTGTGCTCCACGTGGATTTTAAAAAGAATCCGGAAATGATTAAACCCATACTTCAATTAATACTTGGTTCCTTGTCTCCGAAATACCGTAAAGGTTCAGAAATCAATCCATGGAATTTTCCGAAACTTCCATTCATAGTCTTCTCAACGCCAACGCCTTGTGTTCGATTCTGGTATCGTAAGAAGCAATTTTAGACTTGAGACTTTTCAAACAAATAAATGGGTTCTGGAAACTTAACTTTGCTTGGCTAAGTGTGAAATTTGTAATAAAAGTATCCAAGAAGTTGGCTGCCTTGCCTCCTATGCCTGCCTAGTTGATGGAATACATTGAGTCGGAAGAGCATCAGCAAAGGAGTCGTCTAAAAACTAAAGTGAATAAGTAAAGTTGGAGATCTGAGAGGACTCGTAGTAGTAGTAGTCTCAGCACAGTCGTCGTCATTCCTGGCCGCCGCGCCGTAATGGTTGATTTTGGTTTGAAATTCAGTCAGCGTTGTTGAGGAAGGTATCCTTCCTTCGCGTTGCGTTGCGTGGCGTTAGGTGAGAGTTCGGATGGAAAGGAAGGAAGGAAGGAAGTAGAAGTGAGGAAAAGTGAGTGAGTGAATTTCCAGTCGACTGCTGTAAAGGATGGGGAAAGTGATGTGATGTGATGGGTTTTTGGGGATGTCGTGGGAAAGCGTCAGGTGGGCCCATCTCTCTCTCTCTCTTGCTTCCTTCCTTTCAAAATACCCGAATATATCCCTGCTACTACTACGACGACTACTTCCTAGACTTCAGACTGTTCAGACTCAGACTTCAATAAAACTCCACTCCCACTCCCCAAAACCGAACCGAACCAACTTTTTTTTAAACGCACTGTCACGAGGACAGGAACTCTTCCTTTTTCCATACATACGTACGTACGTAACATGGTATTGTTACTTGCTACGACCACTATGCAATGCAGTGCACGGTCGGCAATAATGGATCATCGATGCCTGGTTGGCTAATGTTCTCTTCCACTCTGCTCTGCTCTCCTCCTGCTCTGGGTCTGGTCCTGGTCTAAATGTCCAGGAAACAGGAAGGAAAAGTCCAGCCCAGCTGTCTAGCAATGTATCTTCTTTCTCTGTCTTGCTTTCTTTGAAGCTTTCACTGGCTAGTTAGTCGAGTGTTTGCTCCGATTCCGATTCTCTGATCCGCCGAATCAATTGTCATCAGGCGGCTGCATTGTGCTAGTTGCTTAAAGGAATTGGATGCAACCAATCGAATTTTAGAACTATGCGTGCATTGCAAGACTGGAACTTTCTTATTTTCAACGTTTCTTAAGCTCGTTTTTCAGTAAAGTGAATTTCTCCGGGGCGATGCATGCAGCAGCATGCGTTTCTATCACTGATGGTCGGGTTCGAGCCCTTTCGAATATTTTTTTTTCAGATTTTTTTTCCCTTTGTTTGATCCATTGCATT
>JAQGCM010001912.1:0-12983 GCA_034699705.1 Hymenaphorura dentifera
CGGTCCCTGCATTTGATCTTTTTCACGTTGTGGGGTTTCAATAACATTCTATCTCGAGCCAAAATACCTTGAGTTGTTAAAACCTTTACGGACATCTACAGGAGCTCTGGAGTCGATTGAGACCATTTTCGTCAAAATCGGTTGAAAACTCTAGGAGGAGATGCGGTTACAAGAAGAGAAGCCGCAGCACTAACTCCAACCAATCAAAACAGAGCAGACGCATTTCGTGGCTTCCTTAAAAGCGATGTGCTTCCAACTATACGCAACCATATTTGCTGCAAGTTGTGTTGGTTTATATTGCTGGCTATCCCTTCTGGGGGGTAGAAATTGATGACCCTGAGTCCCTTGAAGAACTGGGGCCCAACGAACAGCCTTGCAAATTGTCAAGTGAATTGGTCAAACATTGCGACCGCCAGAGTGCTTACAGACAGACTGGAAGACTGCATAGCATGACACTTCGTGCATGCAATAAAAAGCAACATTCCTATTCCTTTCCTTCCTACCTAGTTATCAAGTCGGAATCTGCGCTACCTTCTCATAATTCAATGGGTGATTCTCTGCTCCTATTGTGAAGGCTATACTTCGGGTGACTATAACAAACCATAAACAAACAAACAAACAAACTTGGACGCTTAATGAACGAGTGGAGGTCATTCCAATGCAGTAGCATTGTTCCGAGGCAGCACTGTTATGTAACTCGGCACAGTGAAAGTATATTTTGGGTGACAATTCGAACAAACTCGGACTTGCCTCCTTCCTAAATATTAGGCTCGGTGGGGACAAATAGAAAAGTGCAACTCAAATATTAAATTCAAATCCAATTTTTTTTAGCGCCCACTTCATTTGGGACATTTAAAGCACACCTTGCGACAAAGTTGTCCTTTCCTGCGCTTATACCCACTGTATTGTAGAATGTTTAAAACAATGTGTGTGTAGGATTCTACGTAAATTGGTCATTTCGTCGCTTCGTCGCCAGACAATAAATAAAGCCTTCCTGGAAAAATTGTTTGATAAACTTTTTTGTTGTTTATGAAATCAACAGGAAAGTTTGTGTTTGTTTAGATCAGGGGCTTTGGTACTACATGGGAAAATATTGGAAGGGCCCTGCACAGAATTTACATACAGCGTGAATGCATTCGGCATGGGCAAATCATTGAGCGAAGGCTATTTTGGTGACGTCGCGTCGCTGTGGCCAATGAAATAGAACAGAGTGTAGGTTGCGGTTCCCTTGTCGGACCAAGTGACTATGGTTCTTGGCATCGACACGAAAGTCGGTTAGGTAGGAATACAATGTTTTAGCTAATCAAATTTAAATATAAATGAACACATTCGTTCGTTGGGCCAAATGAGTTTAAACATTTCAGAGTTTCCTTAGTATTAAAAGGTGAAGGCTTGCGTTGAGAAAACTTTTACGATATTGAACAACTAGCGTCAAAAAATTAAAAAACAAATAATAGATGTAGGTTCGGGTGAGCATTTCTAGATTGGCTAACGCATAAAAGTATTGGTGTACAGCTATTGGTGCGGAGAATTCCGCATTGCGGCTTTTTCCAGTATATCTTTCTAGAAAAGGCTGCTAACGGCTTTAGTTCTATACAAATCTCAACTTTAGTCACCTCAAAATGTTGACCAAAACAAGTCACCAGATTCTCAACTTTTGTTTCACACTTTTGACACTTTTCTGCGTCATTCCTTACGGTTGGAATGCCAAGGAGAAAACCTTGAGGTTCACACGTTTGAAGATCAGGTACGTTCTAAACAAGTTGCTCGTGCTCGGAATGCCGAGCATACTCGCCTATCTGGGCTTGCAAGTTGCCCATTCGATTTCCAAACGAAAGGGCTGCCCATTCAAAGCGTGGGTTCAAACTTGGTCCTGCTCATTGGTGCAAACACTGCCTCTCTCATCGGGTTGATCGTTTCTTTCCAAGGTGATGAATTCGTTCAACTTATCAACGCGCTGTTCAAAATGGACGATCTTTACCAGGGTATGTAACGAACCAATTAGCAAGAATCATAATTGATGATCTGTATTGCAGATTCTGTCCTGTTCGATTTTTGTAGCTGAATTATTTGAATCTGGCGAAAGCGTTGGTTGGGTTTTACGGACAAGAGCGACCTCTGTTGCACAAGGTCCCGTTCTTGCTTGAAGTGTTTTCGATGGGCCACACAGCTTTTGTCGGGTTCCTTTTCTACGATGAGAATGACATGTTTCGGCTCCACTTTTATGGACTGGTGGCCTGGGGGTTGGGCTTTGACCCGGACGTTGTCTGGTTCCAACTCCCGTTCGTCCTCATGTACATGGGTGCAAATCGTCTCATGTACTCGTTCCTCATCTACACCGGCTACACTGGCGCCATCATCTCACAAACCACGTGCAGTTGGCTCCAATACATGATCGATCGGGCTGCCCCTGACGCCGGAGGCGCCACCGTCAAGCCCGAGGTTCGCATGCGCTACTACAGAACCCAGCAACTTGTGAACCAGATGTTGTCCACGGATGCGGCCGTCAGAGTCATGGTCTTGACCGTGGTCGGTGGGCTTTTCGCCCTCGGCGTCTTCGCCAGTTACTGCTCCATCACGCTTCTGGGCAAAACAAATCTGATGGCATACATGGTAAATCCCCTCATCGCGTTCATTGCGATTGTGAGCATGAAGGTTTGGTTCGCACAGGCGGGAAAATTCACTGTCCTCTCCAATGATCTGCTCAGCGTCTGGAAAGAACAAAGACATCCACAGGACAAAACACTCGCAAAAGACCTCGCGTCATTTCGTCCGCTGGGAGTTATGGTCGGTGGATTTTGCCCTATGGACTCGTCAATGTTCGCAGTCTGTTTGGACAACATGATCGACAAAACCATCTCACTAATTTTAGCTTAGATTAACGTTGGCCGCTCCCTTTGTCTTATGCCAACATTTATTGTACATTTAATAATATGATTGAGTGGGTTAGATTTGCATAATTCGGTTGTCATGGCGATTTCACATAATGAAACGTGTTGTCAGAAGAACCCCTCGGGCACAGTTTACAAATTAAGACAGGTTGAATTTATACAAACGTCAACTCGTACAGCAATTTAAAAATAGAAAATAGTCTGTACATTAATTAACACATCAATTTCTAAATAATCACAATCTGTAAAATAATAGTTCAGCATCAAGTGTACGATTTGTCATTGTCTTTTACTGATCATCAAACAACCATTTCAGAATCATTTTTCGCAATTTGCCAAACGTTACATTTTGTGTTAGTGTTTTTGTGCACTTATTCGTATTCGAATTCCATAAAAGTGAGGAAATGTGCAGGTATGCGCCGGGTGTAGTCACTAGTCTCCTCTAGGGTTTTCGGTTTACGTAGCAATCGTTCAGGTATATGTACGTAAATCGCCTTCTACCAAATAAAAAAAATATTAGGCTGTGGACAGGGCGATTAGATACGCTGCTGTTGGACACTAATATTATGCGTTTTGACTTCTCTTGATCAAATTTGAAAAGCAGTGACACAATTTAAAGGATTTTGTGGTGAGCACTGGGTTGGATAAACAGAAAGCAAAAACTGCTTGCTCTCGTCGGATGGCAAAATGGTTGAGTTTAACGGTGTTGAGGTCCAGTGTTGGAATCGAATTCATATTAATAAGTGCCAGGATTTTAAATCCTGTCGGAATGTAAATAATTATCTGTACGAAAGTTCTGTATTTAGTTCGAAAGTTTGTCATTTTTGAATTTTAAAATGAATGCACTTTTTTGAAATGATGTGATTTTTCTTGATCATTTTGTGGGATGCGTTTACGTAGAAAATACGAGCAGAAATTACGTAGCAGTAACGAATCGTTTCGTGAGAATTAGTCATTGATAGAGCATGGATACTGCTTAAAATATACGTAGACTGCAGCAGGAATTGGGCATTGCTTTTTTGAATATAAACCACAAGGAATTCGGCATCGCAAACGTTACAGCGTCAGCTACGCAAATGCAACATAGGATTTACGCATATTTCCGGCACCGCGTTCTGTGCAAAAACCTTGCACTTGCTGCCGTCAGATATTAATGTTAATTTTGCATTTCGCCGCGGCGAGATATTTTCGCAATTTCTACAAATTCTGGTTTCTTGTGACATAAAGTAACCCAAGATATCCAGCACTCACTCGTGATGAGGCTCGGAGCGGAGAAATAGTGCCTAGTAGAGCTATCGGAGTCATACCATTACAACTTTGTGAGATGCAGCTGGAGCAGGTCAAATTTCAACTTGCGCTTTGTACGAAAATGAACTTCAATTAAGCTGGCGAGCTGAAACTACTACGCCTCCGACCAACTAATTGCTTACAGCACCATACGGCTCACACCACCATGCCTAACGTCCACTAAGGACTCATTTTCGTGTGATTAGAAATACAAACTGGTTTGGCTAGTCGCAAAACCACAATCAGTGCAGGCATGCAGACTCTCCACTCTTGGGCCAGCACTGCAATGCGACACAATAATTATTCGTGCCCACAGGACTAATTAAATCAAAGTCGAGAATAGATGCATTATAAACAAGGACATTTTAATTGCCGCGGAGTCAAAGCTGGTTTTGACTCTGCGAAAACCTTTATTCCTATTATTACAGCCATCGTCGTCGTGGTCGTGTCAGGAAAACCAAGGCCAAGAACAAACTCCAACTTTGTGTCCGCAATTGTGTTCCATTTGAAATTCTGCTAATGAACATGGAGGCTGGGAGTGCCGGAGCAGATCGCAACCTAACAATTTCAAATTCCACTCTTCAAAATCCGTTGAGATCGGCATGTGTGATCGGTGCGCGTTCGTCAGTGACAGAGCTCTTGGTTGGCGGAGCTGGGACAGTCCTCATCAGCCTGGTTGGAATAATTGGAAACATTTTGGCTCTAATCGTGCTCACGCGACCAAGGATGAGGACCAGCTCTACGAGCGTCATCCTCAGCTTCCTCGCCATTTGCGATTTGGTCGTGGTCATCCTCAATCTCATCGGTGGAATTCTAAACGTGTTTGTCTATTTTTGTGTCTGGCCAAATTACGAGGACGATATTCTTGTTATTGTCCCATATACGTTTGGACTAGCCTGTACTGGTGAGACTTCAAACTATTTCTAAACTAAGTGGGTATGGAATATGCATCAATTTTGTTTCTTCCTTTCCTTCATTTCAGCACTGGCCGGCTCCGTTTTCTTCACTGTAGGAGTCTCGGTGGAGAGACTGATTGTCGTTTATCGCCACCTACTGGCTCGTTCTGTGTGCACCGCTCAAAATGCCCTGCGAGCATCTATGGCACTTGCAATGTGTGTAGTCATATTCAATCTCCCGTACTTCTTCAGGTGGACATGCGAGGTTACGAATGATCCCTATGGTGGTGAACCGACCTATACAATTCAATCAGCAAAATTTCGTCTAGAATTTATCAACGCCTTTGATTTCTATGAGACATGGGTAGATATTTTTGTGGTGCGTCTAATACCGTTCACTGTCCTCATCGTCCTCAATGCTCTCATTTACAAAAGGGTACGGATTTTTCGGACACGCGAAACTATGGCTACAAATGCTGTGGCTCAAACTGCCTACTGCTCCGCTGTATCAACATTTGTATTCCTTGCAGATTCGTGAGGCGAATCGCCAACGGATGGCCATGACCCAAGGTCAGGGTCAGGGTTCCGATGCCAACGAAATCTCCATCACCAAAATGCTCCTGTGCATCGTAGTCATTTTTCTACTGTGCAACTCTGTCTGGAATTATATTATATTTGCCAATGGTTTTGATCCAGATTTGATTTATGCAGCAAGTGAAGGAGTATTAATAGCGAATGTACTATGGAATTTAAACTCTGCCATCAATATTTTCGTCTACTGTTTTTTTGGCAAAAAATTCAGACAGACGTTCATACAAATATTTTGTAATCGGAGGAATGGGAGAAATGGAACAACGCACTCATCGACAGCCACGGTATCCAGCCAGCTTAGCAATAATGAGGCCCAGGGTCGGACTCGGGGCCAAGACACTGCCACTTCGGCGGTTTAGTGGATGGGTCCAAGTCATGCCAATGGAGCAATTTTATCAGATCCCGTTGGAGCTCCGACTACCTCATTCAAAATGAATTTGTCTAGATTCTGTAAAAAATAAAAACACGGTTCTTTTTTTTAAGAAAAGGAGTCAGACTTCGGATTTCATAATATTGGGTAATTAAATTGCCTTTAGTCAAATCTCGTTAATATGGACTCTGCGAGACCGCTTGGAATGGTCCTGATGAAGCTAAAGTCCGTCGTATGGAGTTACATGTTGTGCAATGTTTTTGTTCGCCATTTCATCACACAAAAAATAAAGTCATGAACAAATGTTCGATAAACTTTAAAACTGCGAACAGAGTGCCTAAAAATGTAAATTAACTTCATTAGTTCAATATTGAAATAATTGTGATACTTTATGGGAATAAAAATGAATAAAATGGGACGTTTTCAAGAAAAAGTTCAATAAATCAGTGTATTTTTCAAAAGTCGGTGTTAGGGAAAGTCCGCCTTACGGACACACATTTAACGTTATTCTTCCGTACTTTGGTCCGTTCCTTCCAAATTGGTCCGTAACAACGAAATTCCGTTGTATAGTAAAAATAGACTGTACTTCTAATAGAAATGGCTTTGGAGTCGAACTAAATTTGGCTTTGTGTCTTACCTTTGCATGCATATTTCAGCGCAAGCCGGCTCTTTTGATTTCACGGTTGGCGCATCCGTGGAGACATTGATTGTCGGTTATCGCCCCCTCTTGGCTCCTTCTGCATGATTGGAATTGCACCGTTTGAGAAAGCTGTGAGTACCTGGTTTGAGTCGTCACTTTCTTACTCAAGAAATCTCAAACATGGAGCAAATTATGTAACGAGCTATCTATTTTGCCTGTACAGGGACACAATTTGACAGTTACGTGCAAGGCTGAGCTAACGGCCAAAGATTTAAAATTTTTCGTCAACAAATTTAGCGGGGCAAGAGGGGTGGCGAGTCTGTCTAAAAAAAATTCAATACTCAAATGTGCTTTCTTACGGTAACAAATTGCGTACATTGCATTGCTTGAAATATTTTTCAGGCATGTGTCTCAGACGCGAGTTTTGTTTGGTGGAACAACCCTGACAAATTTGGGTTGGGTGGGATCCATACAACAAATTTCAAATATCTTGCCAACACTAACTAGAGCAGATAATCTAATCTTACTACGAAAACAAAGTCAGTCTTCCGGTATATTCGTTCAGTTTCTCCTTACGTTCAGAGTTCAAGATAATTAAAACTGCAATTTTGTGTTGACTCCAGAAAATACCTGCAATTGCCATCTGAGCACTTTAAAATGAGGTGCTGGACATCAAGGGATTCAGATTTCACCATGCAAGACAATTATTTTGTCAAATTTCTTCCTGAAATTGATTCTAAATTAATCTGAGCAGATGAAACCGACTAACACTGACAACAGCCATGGCTGTCGTCCACTAACAATTGATTTTGGTGTAAATACAAATCCAAACTGGTTAGACTAGTCATAAAACCACAATCAGTACAGGCACAGGCATACTCTTGGCCCAGCACCTTCTGCCTTGCCTTTAATGCTCAGTTCCCTCAATAAGACGCAGTAATTATGCGGGCCCACACGGAACTAATTTAAATCAACGTCGAGAATACATACACTAAACCAAGGACATTTTAATTGCCGCGCAGTCAAAGCTGGTTCTGGCTAAACGAAAACATTTATTTCACAACATTCGTCGTCGTCGTGTCATGAAAAACATAGCCAAGATTAACTTCTAACTTTTTGTGTGGAATTCGGCTTCAATTGAAATCCTTCTAACAAACATGGAGGCTGGGAGTGTGGGAGCAGATCAAAACCTAACAATTTCAAATTCCACTGTTCCAAATCTGGTCAGATCGGAATGTGTGATCGGGGCGCGTTCGTCAGTGACAGTGTTGTTGGCTGGCGGAGTTGGGATAGTTATTCTAAGCCTTGTCGGAATAATTGGAAACATTTTGGCTCTAATTGTGCTCACGCGCCCAAGGATGAGAACGAGTCCTACAAGCGTCATCCTCAGCTTCCTCGCCGTTTGTGATTTGACTGTGGTCATCCTCTACCTCCTTGTGGAAGGATGCCGGAACGTGTTTGGCTATTTCTGTGTCTGGCCCTTTTACGAGCACGTTATTCTTGTAGTCACGAAATCCTATTCGCATGGATTGCTCAGCACTGGTGAGACTTCAAAGTTGGCACTATTTGTAATCTAAATGGTTGTGGAATATGCATCTACTCTGTTTCTTCGCTTCCTTCATTTCAGCACTAGTCGGCTCCATTTATTTCACGGTTGGAGTGTCGGTGGAGAGATTGGTTGTCGTTTATCGCCCTCTACTGGCTCGATCTGCGTGCTCTGCTCAGAACGTCCTACGAGCGTCTGTGACTCTTGCAGCGCTTGTAATTATATACACTCTCTCATACTGGCTCATCTATACGTATGAAGTTGTAAATGATACCCATGATGAACCGACTTATGTAAAGAAATCAACACAATTGCGCCTAGAATTTGTCGGGTTCTTTGATTTCTATGTGATATGGCTTGATCTTTTTGTGGCCGGTGTAATACCGTTCACCGTCCTCATCGTTGTCAACGTTCTTATTTACAACAAGGTAAGAATTTTTCGGACACACCGCACCGCTCGTTTAATATTAATATTTGGATTCCTGGCAGATTCGTGATGCTAATCGTCTACGGACGGCCATGACTCAAGGCCAGGGTTCTGATGCCAACGAAATCTCCATCACCAAAATGCTCTTGTGCATCGTTGTCATTTTTGTAGTGTGCAACTCTCCCTGGATTTATATTGACGTAGTCAATGGTTTTTACAAGGATTTCATTTTGAGAGGATCTGGAACACATTCAATGGTCGGACTACTGTTCACTCTCAACTCTTCCGTTAATATTTTTGTCTACTGCTTTGTTGGCCGAAAATTCAGACTGACTTTCTTACAAATATTTTGGAAGCGTCCAAGCCGATCACCCACACACTCATCTCGACGTAGCACTAGCAATGACGAGACTCTGAGTAGAAGCGCAGATACTTCCACTTCGACGCTCAGCGTACGGAAGGAGGTCATACCAATGCAGTAGCAAAGTTATTGATTGAAAGATTGAAATGTGGTTTGTTGATTGATCAATGTCGTCAAAAAATATTTTACAATTACATCACACATCCAAGGATTGGCTTACTTGATTTCCGAAGATTGGTAGCTTGTTACTTGAATCAAAGTTTAGAAATTATAAGCGTAATAAAAAATGAGTTCACTATAACATATCAATACTTATGTATTAGTATTCTTACCCATCCAGTGGTCATAGGCGATGTGCTGGCAATAACGCCGAGGTATTGTCAAGATAATCAAAAGGCAGACTTTCATGCAGATTTTTTGTATTCGATCAAATAGAGCACGACCGCACTCGTCTCTTGCCATGGTATCACTCCAACGTAGCCAAAATGAGTCGCAAAGTCGGAGCCAGAATACTACCACTTCGACAGCTTAGCGTATGGCAATTTTGTCAACATCTCAGAGTTGTGATTGTGACTGCCTTCTTCGTTCTTAACTTGAATGGGTTATTTTCTACCACTGCCCACTCTATCATCAATTTAATTCTCTTGGCACTTTGTAAATTTGAATTTGTCACGTTTGCTCAGTAGTAAACAGCAGAAAAATCATGCACGAAAAGATTGACCTAATAAAAATATTAGTTTATATATTTAATTCACTGGTTGTTGCCTGTGTCAGCTCCTTAGCTCAGCCTTCTCAACATCTCAACCAACCAATCCTTGCCAGCAACTCGATTGGAACAATTTTAATTTTAATTAACTATTAACCGTGAACGAACAATTGGTCACTGCTACGCTCCGGGCTGTGACTTGACCATTGTGCATGTTTCTCTGCATCGCAAAATAAATTTGATTTTAGTCCCTTTGTTGTTTGAAACCTGCCTACTTGTTGCATTAACTTGTCGAGTAAGTTTTTGGTACTCAATATCAAGGCTTTCATTTTGCTCAAAGATGGCCAAGTAATTTTATTCCACAGTCGACATAAGACTGGTTCAAAATTACACAAATTGGCCTAGCTTTCCTGTTTGCTTCAGCACTAAAATATTTTTATCAATTTTTCGCTTACAAAATATTTTTTTCAAACTTAAACTCTGCTCGTTATTCTAAAGCTATCCGTAATCCATAATAAAGATTTGTTTCTCACGTACAAATTCAAATGTCCTTGCTTTAAGAAATCATAGCCAAAATTCCAACCGAAGGTACACGTCGCCAAACGATATGCCGTCACCTGCCGTCTTCTCCATTAGTTTTAGTTTTAGAACTAGTCGGGAGTCGTTCATGAGTCGAGCAAATTTTAGCTCTAAGAATTCCAATGCATGCGTCAAATCCCGACTTGCGTTTTCCATGAAAATGATTTTAAATTGAGCTCACGAGGTGAAACCAACTAACTAATTGTTACATAAAAATCAAACCGGTTTGGCTGGGCATAAAAACATAGTCAGTGCAGGCATGCAGACTCTCCACTCTTGGTCCTTCCTTTAATGCTGAGTTCCACCAATGCGACACAAAAATTATTCGGGCCCTCACACGACTAATTTAAATCAACGAGAATACACACACTCTAAACAAGAAGATTTTAATTGCCGCGGAGTCAAAGCCGGTTTGGGCCACGCGAAAACCTTTATTTTCCATAACAGCAGTCGTGGTCCTCGTGTCGGAAAACCAAGGCCAAGGCCAAGCTCCGACTTCGAGTCTAAAATTTTGTTCCAGTTGAAAGTCTGCTAGCAACCATGGAGGCTGGGAGTGCCGTAGCAGATCACAACCTAACAATTTCAAATTCCACTCTTCAAAATCTGGTCGCATCGGAATGCGCGATCGGTTCACGATGGTCAGTGACAGTGCTTTTGGCTGGCGGAGTTGGGCAGGTGCTGGTCAGCCTAGTCGGAATAGTTGGAAACATTCTGGCCCTAATCGTGCTCACGCGCCCTAGGATGAGGACGAGTTCTACCAGCGTCATCCTCAGCTTCCTCGCCATTTGCGATTTGGGCGTGGTCACCACCTACCTCCTCTTGGTGGGATTTCGTCACTTGTTTGGCTATTTTTGTTTCTCACTATATTACGTGGACGTTATTTATGTAGTCATTTATCCCTACTTGTTGGGACCGCTCAATACTGGTGAGACTTCAAAGTTGTCACAGTCTATAGTCAAAACGGTAGTCGAAGCTGTCTTTCCTTCATTTCAGCCGCCGTCGGCTCCGTTTATTTCACGGTAGGAGTGTCGGTGGAGAGATTGATTGTCGTTTACCGCCCTCTCTGGGCTCGTTCCGTGTGCACGGCACAAAATGCCCTGAGGGCATCTCTTGCCATTGCAACGTTTGCAATCATATACACTCTTCCGTAACTTTTTTCGGACTGGATGACGCTTATGGCGCTTCAACATTACGCTTGGCAAACGTCATCCCATGTTAAATTCCCATGCCATTTAGTGCTGACGAGGCATGGAGATTTAATTTCAAATTTCACATTTTTTGATTGTTGCTAAGGCATCCTTCACTTCTGCTCGAAAGTGGAAAAAATGGACTTTTGCGTAACTACCCAAGTTACGAGACCTGATAGATCCATCACCTAGCAAAAAAGTGAATTCTCGTTCCATTTCACGATCATTTCAACTTCAATTATGTCGCATTCAGACTTCACTTCAATTTTCACGATCATATCAACATCATTTCACAATCATTTCAATTTTCAATTCATGCGCAGATAATCAATACGAATCTATAAACGACTTTTCATGAAAGTGAAATGAAACTGCGAGTTTGTTGAAATTCAGCAATGGTTGCCTTGACTACGTACGCCTTGTGTGCCATTTGTTGATTTCATGATTCCATCACTTCGAAATAGAGCTCGCAACGGTTCGGTTCAAACCGTAAACCAAACCCTCGGTTCGGTTTACGAATTTTCCAAACCGGACCATTTCGGTTCGGTTTCGGTTTGCACAATACGCTGAACCGTAAACCGACGGTTCAAACCGTAACTCGAAAATACCTAAAAATGAAAAAATTTCTCAAATTTAAGGTTCAATTTTAATACAAATGCGACATTTTCAATGACGGGTTAATTATGGCATTCTATATTTTGTGCCGTTCTCAATTAACTAAGGTCTGTTTCACTCTTGGTCCATAAAATGTTAAATTACAAAACAAATATTTGCGATTGCCTGTGACATTGTCAAAATTTGTGTACAAAACTCCATCCGTGGATCTGTAGTGATTTCCATCTGAAATCGTGGCCAAAACGCGAACGTGTTAAATTCAGAATTCGCTTGGGCGACAATTGACACGATTTTGGCAGGCACAGCTGGAGCTGCCACTAACTGCCAGAAAATGTCTTTGTTTGAACTGAGATAACTCGTGTTCTTCGTCTCAAGTAGGTTTGGGCTATTCTCGGTACGAAGTTTGTATAAATCAGAACATAGTATTCGCTTACTTTGCTTTCCACGAGAATGTTGTGACGATCATGAAAATGCAGTTTTCTAAAAATTTGGCTCGTTGCATTTTCATAGTGCAGTCGGAGCAGTCATAAAATGCGAGCAACGAATTTGGGCAAGCCAAGCAGTGTAGTCTTAGTAGGTTGAGATGAAAATGACATTTCAATTTCATTCGGTCGGTGTTTGGGGTTTGCGTTGCTGCAAAGTCCAAACTCTGGAGTGTGTGAAGCGCTCTCGAGAAAAGAAAAGGTTGCACTTGCAACAAAAAAATGAAATCGCTTGGGACTTATTCTTTGCAGCTTGCTGCATTTATTTCTGAGTATTTTGATCATCACAATGTTTTTAAATTAAGTTGACGAGGTGAAACTATAACGACTAACGCTAGGTTTATACTTATGTTTATCGTCATTTTTGCGTTCATTTTTGTGCTTTTACTCCCGTTTTTACTGCAG
>JAQGCM010001913.1:0-12981 GCA_034699705.1 Hymenaphorura dentifera
TACAACAATACAATAAATCAACTTAGAATTAAGTGAAAACGTTTGGATAAAACTTTAATCCTCCACCAAGTTGACCTGTTCCCATTTACGACCAATGACACATCATTTTAAATCGAGTAGATGAGACGAGACATGCCTTTGCCCTTAGTAAAAATTCGTCATTCTAATAGAGATCAAATTGCTAGCTCGTTCTGAACTTCTCTACTCCAGTCTCCAGAGTGCCAAGTCAAGTTACTATCAGACGCATTTATCTTTATCGGGGGACTCTACGACCGCTGTTCTGAGCAGCTGAAACTTGAATTTAATTCTAGGAACCTGGAATCTAAAAATAAAAGATGACATCCATGGATGTACCAGCGGATGAAGATAAAATAATGTTTCATCTTGTCATCCATTACTGAAAAAAAGAACCGACCGAAAGAAACTTTTCCCCTTGATACGAAGTTGGTCTGGGATTGAGAGTCGAGTGCTCTGGATCTCTGGATGGAGTAGTATTATGTTTTATCTTATTCTACCCTGTCAAATAAATAAATTTTGAGCACCCTTCGCCCTTCACATGATAAAGTAATGGAACATAACCAAATCATCTTCGTTCCGGAAGTTTTCTCTACCGTCCTGTACTTTCTACTTAAACTTCAAAACTCACTCCGAAAAGTGCACACAGCTCAAATGATACGACACTTTTTTTGTTCTCTTCTTTTAACGAACTTATCCGCTCACATTTGGTCTCGTAAATTGTCGAATGTTCTCAAGACGCTACTATTTTATAATTCGGCCCGGAAACAAAAACCCTGGGACTTTTATGATGAGTGTTTATATTCACACTTGTCATTTTTTGGGCTCGGCATTTCCTCTGCCGCTGCATCATCTGGAAAGTCGGGTCGTCTGGATCATCTGGAGGAGTTCAACTTCCTTGCAACAGAATATTTAAATTTAAATGAAGAGCAACACCGAGAAGTTTGACATCGTAAAAAATAAAGAATCATGGTCTTGAAAATGAGTCACGAACGACGTCCTCATACTTCGACGTCTATGTCACCAAAAGGCGTTATCAACTCCTTTTAAAGTCCGTGTGAACATTTTCGTTGTCATCAAAGTTAATACTTCCCAAGCTCATAATACTTTTGTACCTTTTCGTTTCTTTCTAGAATTTTTGCAATCGTTTTTTCTTCTTCAATTGGAAGGGTAGTTTGTTTACAAACGACAGTGAATCATTAGGAGCTTGGTTTGCCAGAGCTGCGCCTGCTACCTTGTGAGTGTGACAGCTAATGATATTTGTGAAGAAAATTATAGAAAACCAATTACGACATTTTTTAAGCACCCCTACTTCGCTTCTGTTGGCAATGGCAATGCGCTCACAAACCCCAAACCAGTACATGAATAATTCTCACACCTCATGATAAAGCCTTGTTCTTGTCCTGGCCAACCAACTTGTTTTTGGGGGGTAGCTGGGCCAACTTATTTTTCAAGAAGGACTCTCCCGTTTATCCTTATCTTGAGTAAAAAAATATGAGTTTAACTCTACTTTTGCTGTCTATTTGGGTGCCTTTCCACACTGCAGGGGTTGTAAAATTGGTGGTAGTTTTCTGTTCTCTTCATAGTATTTCAGTACGGTAGTGCTGCATTCAGTAGTTCAAATTCAACATTAAATTGACTGAACTCAAAGCGTATACTAAGAGTTCCAGTTCTGTTCAAAGGAAGAAAATACACTCCAACTATACAATCCGAATCGCATGTAGTAAAAGTGGGCCGGGATTTGTAGAGTTGAGATAGCAGGAGAAAGATCGCTTCAAGCTAATCTGAGGTGGAGCGGGTCGGGTGCTTGAGTGAGTCTTGCTTTTGGTCCAGATCACATTTCTCCTCCGAACCGGGCGGTCGGGACTCCACTCTGTCTAAGAAGCCTTAGTTTAGTTTCCGGTAGTACAGAGCTATATTTTTGTACTTGTAGTCAGGATTAGCATTAGGAGTTCAGCACATATTTTGCACATGCATGCAATTTGCACATTTTAGAAAACTTTAAAATTCAATAAAAGCAACAAAAAAAAGTTTTTGAACCAAACAGAACAACAATAAGAACAGAGCTGAACTGAGTTGACTCGGGCGAAAGTTTTGACAAAACATTCGATTCATCACATCCATATCATCAATTTGAGAAACTGGAACTGTTGTGTCAAATTGAAAAGTGAAAGTACATGCTTAGCTTTCCTTAAAGGAAAGAAACTTTCCCTAGGGTGTTTCCATTTCAACTACTCCTTAGAAATCAGCGAAAATGCCTGTTGAGAGTGAATTGACGATTCTACAAACCAAATTGGACAAGTTGATTGAGTTGTCGATTCGAAGAGAAGCGGAAGAAGATGAGGATGAAGACTGGATGATTCCAAAGAGTCCTCAGGCAGAGATCGGAAGCTTTGAGCTATGGAAAAAAGCAATGGCAGAATGTTTGGGAACACTTTTCTACGTCTTCTTTGTTTGCGGAGCGTCAATTCCATGGACAGGACATTTTCCACCATTTCTTAGCGTCGCCTTTGCTTCGGCATTGGCCTACGGTGCCCTAACCTATAAAGTTTTCCCGGGAGCTCATCTTAACCCGGCTTTCACTCTGGCCCTGACAGCAAATCAAAGGGTCTCTACTCTCAGATGTATTATATTCGTAACCGCTCAAGTCGGTGGGGCCATCGCAGGGGCAGCAATTCTGTTCGGGTCAGTACATTTTTACATTCAATTTAATTTAAATTTTAGTTTAGAAAATAATGGAAAAATTTGACTGCTCTTAAAAGTGACCACTGTTCAAAACCACTACAGTACAGGAAAAGGTGGCCAAGGCCAAAAACTAGGGCATTTGAGAAAAGTGCAGATGCTTTGGGTTTAACCGGGTGTTGTGCACATTGCGTTGCTTTGATGAACAGTTGTGAAGCTGTGATATGCTTTGCCATGTAACTGTATGTAGGTTTAAGGTTGACCCTCAGATGGTACCCCAAAGTGTAGGAAGTTAGGGCCAAGGGTCCCAAAAACTTGAAAGATGCATCAACAAAATGCACATATGCATTGCAAGGCAAGAATGGACTGGCAGCTCGCACCTGCCACTTGCTTCTCAAAAGACCGGGTGTTCGGTGCTTAGAAACAATTTTACTGAAGGTATTTTTGTGCACATCTGCCAGCCAGGCTTTTTTCTGTTTTGCTCTTCTTTCAGATTTGAAGCGACTGAGTCATTTTAGATTTTGTAGCCCGCAAATGAATACCAGACAACATCTCATACTTATATCGGGCAATATGTGTTTCCAAGTATTTCAAAAACAAGGCAAAACTGTCAAAAAAATGTTTTCTCTCAGCAAAACTAATAATTTCCACTTCCATTCCGATAGTTTTGAAACCCCTTCATTTCTTGGCTGTGTTTTATAAACCTTTTTTCGGCTCAATATACTTTTCAACAATATTTATAAAAGAAACTACAAAATGCAATTCAAAACGTGAAAAAGAACGAGCTGAAAGTTTTAATGTGCCGAAAACTTGGTTGGTCTTTCCCATGACTTTTTAACATTCACAATTTGTACCAAAAAATGCACTTTGCATGTCGCAGATTGCAGAAATATTCCCACATGGTGCCTCAAAAAACAGTAGACAACAAAAATGCTGCTCAGGTAGAAACCTCTCAAAATTTAATTATAAGGAACCATAAAAAAATTCGTGCTTATCTTCAATTTTTTAAAAACAAGCCCTTGTGAATGAAACGGATGAGTGCACTCCGTGCAAATTCCTTTTGTTTGAAATACCCATTAGCTAAAACAAGTTGGGTTTGAGTCCTCAGGATTCTATCCAGTTCCAAAGAAATTAATCAGATGGACATGCAGCGTAAGAGCAACGCTAACAACCATTATGAAAATGGCTCTGACTTTCCACAATATGTTCTTTGCATGATATATGCATTTAATGAACTTGTCATACGGCTATTTAAATTGGACTGAATTGAATGAGTTTCTTGTTGTTGCTTGAAAACGTCATTAAATCAACATCTGGCTGGAGCTCTATCTCAAATGACATGACTTTCGTTGGCTGGAATTTTCCATTTACCACACTGTTAAGATTAATGTTTTTATGCAGCCATTCTCAACCACAATCTCAATAGTTCCTTTGCTACTGTAGGGAACGGGTGCGAAATGCAATAATCGTGACAAAATTACGAGAAACAAAATCCGGATTCGCAGTCAAATTCAGCAGAATTGGTTAAAAATTTGCTAAACAATGTTTATGATCAAATCCCCTAACTTTTTGCGTGGGTTTAGGTACCAGGTTCATCGGGCTTTTTATTGCTAATTTCCCTAGCTTGGGGCAGATCCTCGACGATAGTTCTGCAAAACAAACGAGCTGAAACGCTGAAATACACAAAGGTGGCTAATTTATGCATTTAGGGATTTTTTTGTGAACCAGCAACAAATATCAAATCCTCCTTTGCATTCTCTGTTGATCAGTCTACTTGAAATTGAAGTGGTTAATAACTTGATCCAGTCAATAAAAAACCTTGGGAAAAAGTAACAGTTGTGGTTTTGGATTTTACCAAAAAGCTGAAAGCCCTCTTTTGCATGCCGAAGTGTACCTTAGCGATCAGCCTTAGCGTTATGCCTCAGGAAAGAATCAAAATAATCACATTCACGACGGTGAAATTGATTCAACTTGAACAAGGGGAACGGAATAAATAATAACATTTAATTCAATGTGAATAGAACCGACTTAATGAAACCCAAATGAAAACGTACGCAAGAAGTCCTAGGGGATTTGAGGTGGCAGGTTTCAGTGTTTTCCTTCTTTAGAATCTGAACTGAACCCGCAGAAAGGAAGATATTTTGGGAACACAAGAGTAGCATTATTACCATTGAGATTTAATTGAGACACCATATGTAGTCTTTTAGTCAATCGTATTCATTTCATACGTGTGGCATTTCTATTTTAGCATTTATTGTTTATAGTTGCTAGTTTGCTCTTATGAACTACACAAGAGCTGACGTGAGATATATGGCCAATCTGGCACAGCAATATTTTGAACTGGATACAAAAGAAACACACTTTTTTACCCCATTCATTGTGTCATTGTCGGCTGTGTATGATTACAAGGGCGTTGTGCTTGTGTTTTGCATGTCGCCCGGATCCGGGCATCAGAGTTGCATTGTTGAATGGAAAGGATGAGTCGCCAATTATAGTGCACACTGCACACGCGGTTTGGATATAAATACGGATCGGCTAATGTTAATGGAATAATCGTATAATCCCTTCCTGGGTCATTTGGGAATTAGATCTCACTTTTTTGGGCTGCTGCTGCTGCGGTTCGGAGTCGTGAAGTGCTGTGGGTGATTTCTACTTGAAACGAGTTTGAATTGACCAATTTTTTGTAATGTTCTCTTCACGGTGTGGTTGGTGTGAACAAAAGCAATCTCTGAACCGGGTAGGATAGGGTAGCTCAGACGCCGACTCTTTTCCCATTCTGTCACCCCTGCCCGGACCTCCAGACCGAGATCATTTTCGCCAATTGTATAGAACGTTACATGTGCCTCTTCTGCACTTGTTCTTCGATTTGATCTGAATAGAACAGTGTCTATAATCAAGTATTTAGGGCATTCGTATAAAATATATGCACATGAATTATACACTTGCACTACCACTTCATTCAGGAAGCATTTGGCACTTACTCATGAATGACTGACCGCGACCAAGTGCGAGTCTACCCTTTCGTGGTAGGGTTAAACTTCAAATAGTATCAATTTTCATTGTATGACTCTGATTTTGAGTCATTGTGTTAAACACTCATTCGTTTTTAATGTGATTTTGTAGCACGTGTTGCCGATGTTGATGATACTAAAAAATGAAATGACAATAATTAAAAAAAGTCACAAGTTTCTACGGAAGATGTAAGCCTTTTTTATAAAAAACATTTAAAATTTTTGCAAGGAGTAAGGAAGGCTGATTCAGAAAAAATAATGATGGGTATACAGTTCATAAACATTTAGTTCAGTTAGAAATAGGGCATTTTAAAAATCTAACATTTGGCATTTGCCCTCCCCTTATTGTTTGGAGTGCAAGAACACTTGAGAAAATCAATTAAAAAATGGAAGCATTTTTGAATTGAGCCTGGGTGACTGAACTGATGCACACAGCGGAATAGGCGGATTACGATTCAAGGGATGGGAGAGAAGCAACTTAAAAAAGTAGGACACATTTGAAACAGTGCACAAAATCATGATCAATTCAATCAGACAACGGGGGAAGAGTCATTCAATTCATGACCACAAATGTCAGTCGAGTTTTAATTGTTTCATTATGGACTGAGATATAGTTGATGATAGAGATAGACTAGATTGAGCAGAATGTACACGTGTCCGACACACAGTCCCTGTGGATTATCACATATTTAAGGTTATCCCATATTATACAACCGTATCTCTGCTGAATCATGATTCTTTGTTGCGTCCGACGCGCCCAACGTCGCTCGACTTAATTGAGTTGTATAAAATTAGCTTGGGAAAAAATTTAACTCTCAGTGAATGAATGGGTAAGGACGGAAAGATGGACAATCACACGATTTTTTAGATTTAATTAATCACAACAGTGCTCTCCTAATCACCCCGGCCTACACCCAACGATCAGGATCGGCTCAATTATTCCCATCATTTAAACAATGAATGAGGTTAGAAGCTACGAATGGCTAGGATGGAATCTCTAAATACTTCCTTCCGGAGCCAATATAATTTTGATTACTGATTTGATATGAGCGCTGATTCGAGCCATTACTGCTCAAATCGTTACAATTTTGGCACCTTCATTTGAGTGAATAAATTTCGAAATATTCAAGTATGACTTATCTATACATTTGAGGGTTTCATAAATCAAATTTTGTACAACTAATGCAAAACATTCACACGATATTTACATATTATATTATCCTGCTTGCTCATGAAATGCAATGGTGGAGTTCTGGTTTTGGTTGTCAAAAGCTAATGATTACTCGAATCATGTCCGTCGTAATCCAAACAAATTTTCAGTGATCTATAATCGACTCTTTTAGTCGTCTTTTGCTAGTTGGTGAAGCCGACTTGAGAGATTCAGTCAAAGTCTGTTTTCTAGCTTTCACGGTTCTCTTAATGCTTTTGAATTAGTTTCTCAAGGACCGCACTTGTCAAACTTGAAACTCATAAAGGCCTTCTTCTCACAACAGCAGTCCCCACATGAGCATGTACATGTATTTCTAATTTCATCTACGTGGTAGACGTGGTTTCAAACTTCAAACTTTAGAAATGTGTAAAAGCAAAGTTTCACTTAAAGTTATCTCACCGAAACCAAACCTAGCTTATCAAACGAGCTGTCATCCTTGTGTTCACACTTTGAGCATATCTAAAACTTGAGATAGGATAAAAGGAAGGTCTCCACAGATTTCCCATTTCTAGAACAAGTTGTTCAGTAATTTCAGAATAACAAATGAAACTTGTGTTTACAATAAACAGTCGAGGAGTGGGTCTTTCTCAATTCACAATATGCCTGATGCTGAAGCCATTGCATTGCATTTATTAAACACATATTAACAGCTCAGCCGACCACACTTGTTTTCAACGTCGAAAACTTGGTTTTCTGGACCGGGTCGGTAGAGTTTTGGAAGATGAAGATTTGATTGTTGAAAGCGCTGAAAAAGAAAGAGTATATTCAAAATGCACATCATCGGAAGGAAGGAAAGCTCATAAATTCAAATGTACATAATGCACAATAAGGGTCTCCTTTCAGATTTTAAGGACGAAATTGGACACCGTTACCATTTGACAAAGTTCGATGCTTAAGGCCTAAGCAAAGCAAAGGGCCTACTGAAATCCCTACTGAAGGCCACGGCACGGTCCGGGTAGTGCACTACACCGTCGAAATGTCCCAGATGCAAACTATTCAAAAAATATTGGGTTTTACTTACTTAAGACTCCGTAGAAAATCAGACTAAACTCAAACCTTCTTTTCAAATTATTTTCAACGGGGGCAGACCTTGCCTTAAAGTTCAGAAAAAACTCAACTTGTTCTTCTCCCTCATCTTTTCAATTCAATGCTTTTCCATTCTACTTAAACTTCGGTTTAAAATGTAAAGAAAAGTTGTATAGAAAAGTGCAATGAGGCACAAGAAAAGGCGAGCGGGTATTTTCTGATTTGGTTCATTGCTTAGCAGCAGAGTTTGGGAGTAGGAGACCCGACCCGAATCCGACCCAATTGTTGAAGGAGGAACATTATTGTGTGGGAGCAAACTATATCATAATATAATGCAGACCTTCCATATTAACATGGGCCCATTAAATTTATACGAAAAAAAGAAGCAACCTTCCGTCCAGCAAAAATTCTCTGATCCGATATACTGGGAGACCCATCCAAGTTTTTATTGAATTATCGCCGGAAATTCGTTATGCCCAAAATTTGTGGTGCGGAAAAAAGCACAGACAATTCATAGCCCACCCGGCAAAAACTTTCTCAAATTTTGTAAAGAAACCAGACTGATTTCAAACAGATTTCCGGTGGATTTCAGTTGAAGCGTTTCTTGTAAAAATTTCACTCAACAACAACCGGTCACAAAGTAATTTTGGTCGACTTTTCTAATTAATGAAGTTTGTCTCTGGCTTCTGTTTTCTAATCTCTGAAAGAAAAATTGTCTTCAGAGTGTCAAAATGAGTCCTTGTTGGGACCTGTGGGTTATGTGGAAAAGATTAGTTGACACTAATGAAGGGGTTTTGGAACATGAGATGAACTTGCATGATTCTTTACGCTCTCTTTCCATGCCCTTCCTCCAGAGATTTTAGCTTGAGACTTGAAGCCTTATTTGACGTGACTTGAGTGATTATCTTCATGTCCTTTTCTTGAAGAAACTGTTTTTTCTAGACGGTTGGAAAGGGGCTGGATGGAGAAAATTGTGTATTTACCATTGTAAAAATAAAAATATCTGCTCCTTCATTTCAGTCTTGCCTTACTCAACAAAATGAAATTGTAAAACTTGCCTTTTACTCTTGGTAGACCTTTCTGTACTCTAATATTGATATTTCGACATGGTTCCTGTTTATCCATGCATTAAGTTTAAGTTCTGTCTTGAATACTCGAAAAACCGTGCCAGCAGATAGAGATTTTAATTTCTCCGTACGTGCTATGGAAATGGAAGATTAGGATCCGTGTGTGGTGTCACTTCGTCAGAGATTGCGTTGAGTAAATGTACAAGAAATTACTGCGACTAATTCAAGCCTTTCACGTAATCGAAACTAGACAAAAAGTTAAATGATATGATTAAAAATATAGCGATCAGTTTTCGTTTCGCGTATATTTTCCCACAAATGTTAGGTGTTATGCAATGGTGGCCGGCTGGTGGTAGTATGGTGTGATTTGAGATAGAAGGCTTTCCTGTAATGTTTAAATTTTCTCACACTCCAGGCAGCGCTTGGAGCATTTGCTAATTATTTAGTCCGCAATAAGTTTAAATTACAAAGTTGAGCCGAGGTAGCTGCTAGCAGTTTATAATTAATCCTGTAAAGTAAACCAACCCACTTTAATTTTCTCCATCCACATTTGGTATTTATGTTTTAATCTCGAGGAAAGTGTGGGACGAACTACCGCAGCGGCGGATTTGCTGATTACAAAGTGGTTAGCGAGATACATTTTATGTAGACTCTCTGCTACCGACCGTAGATTATGGAGTGTAGTCAGTGTGTGCCCATAAGTTTTCTCTGCACAGCAACTCACCGCAGAGCGTAGCAAAAGTAAACGAATTCTCGAATCTAGATCTCATCGAGAGTGAGAGTCCCGAAACCGGGTAATTCCCATATCCCAGCTTGACGGGGAACACACGGGAATCATTAACACAAATCTTCTTGCCACCCATAAACTTGCATGCATAAGATGAACCGAACCGAGTAGTCGACTCGGCACTCGACACTGTAAAAAGAGTGTCTGTCTAGATTCTAGAATCTTCATCCAGAGGTTCCAGAAAACTTGTCGACGGGAGAGGAACATGTGTGTGCAGTGTGAGAAAATGTCTCAAGAGATTCTTGGGCATATGTAATGTATTATACATACAAGATTTTGGTAGCGTTCCAGCCTTAAAGGTACCGGTCGGTAACTGCATGCATGTTATGCATGGAGTCTCCTGGAGAAACTTTCATTTTCAGTACTGCCACTAAAGAAACTCTCCTCCAGAACTGACTTTCTCCCGAAAGACGCTTCCTCTTAATAAAAGCAGTGTTCGGAGGAAAAGATTGATGAGAGACGAGTCACATCTCGCATTCTTACATTATGGATATTGCCACCCGGGTCTTCGCCCGGAATTATTTCTGGGGGGCACTTGAGTTTAATGGCCAGAAAACAGGAACTTATCGCACTAGAAAACTCCTTTCAGTTTTAATCTACCAGCGTCGATTTCAGAATAAAATGCGGGTTAGATAGTTGTTAGAAGGGGTTTAAATTCTACCCCTGTGTGAGCCCAGGCCACAATTTCAATATTTTTCAAATATTTTGGTCTAAGGTCGACTTAGGGACCCGTCTGCACTGAGGAAGGGATAAGTAATAATGCAATCTTCCTGAGGACAACCACAACCTTAGCAGGCCACTGCTTTTGTGCTTTCGTTTGCCGAATTATCTGTCCAGACCGACCAAATCAGCTCTTCTAGGCGATACACCAAATGAAATAAGACTCTCAGGACAAGCTCATTTCAGAAAGCTCTCTACAATCGCCAAATCGAAGCCAAGAGGAATCTCAAATTCTTGCATAAGCAGAGAAAAAGATTGTGTTTGCATATGCAATTCTTATCCCTCGCCGAAAATGAGATTGGTTTCGTCCAAGCTTGGAGGCAAATTGTCATGTTTATGTCTTTGCGAGTTTGACAGCAACTTGGCTTTCGACCATTTTGCGATCTAGCTAACAAATTGGTTGCAGACAACTCGTGCATTTCTTAAGGAAATTGTTTCTAAATGTCCCGAATCAACTTATATTGATTCGATTGTTTCTTCTAAAACCGAAAGAATTGTCCTAAACCCTCAAAATACCCGAGCTCAGGTGAAATGAATCCGAGCTTGTCTTCATGCGTATTACACGCACGTGCGTTTATTTTTCGCGATCGCGGCGAGTAGGAAACCCCCAAAGCAATTTGTGAATAGCATACCCAAAGGAGAGAATCTAATCTGATGGTGATGAGGCTGCGGGATGAGCAAAAAGCTGTTGAAGCGTGAGCAGAATAAATGAACACAATTTTCACAACGGGATGTTCCCTGAATTTCGGTGATAAAGGCTTGTGTCGGAGATTGGACCAAAAGGGACTCATCCATCCACTCCGTTCATTCTTTTCCTTAAACATTTTAAACAATACATTGGCCAATGGGTTAAGAAGAAGAGAAGAAAAGAAGATCAAAGATGGTCAAAAAGGACAGAGTTGTCTTGAGGAACCACTTACGAGTTCTTGGGCTGAACGTTCTTCATTCTCTTGGTCGTCTTGGTTCATTTCATGTAATTTTTTTTATCATTCTCGTATAAAGCTACGATGGATAAGCTAAAGGGTCGTCCGGCGAACACGAGCCGACTGTCGTGAACATCTGCTCTTCAATCTTCACCAAGGCAAGGAGAAATCGTCAGAAGAATTCCTGCTTGCCAGGTGTCTCCGATCCTGAATCCTGACACTTAAATCGCTCCTACTTCTTTAGCCCCAACTTCATACGAGAAGCGATATTTCTTCTTGCTTTTTTTCGGGGTTGCTCCAATCTGTGGCTACTGCCCTTGTAGACAGGAGCCCATGGGTCGGTCGAGTCGGATGCGTGAGGCATGAAATGAACCCGTTTTTTCCTTCAACAAAAATATTACTTATCTACTTCGGCTCAGGATAATCATACATTACATTACATTTAAGATTTTCGACAGACTTAGACTGACTACCGAAGTACTCTGCTCTCAATTCTGTCCTTATTTGCTCCTCACCCAGGCCCCAAACTTAATATCCGGGCTTCAAACCTTTTTGTGAAGGTTTTCTGGTAAGCTATAATGACAAGCAGAGGTTGATGGTCGGGATGGCGGCAAAAATCCGGACTTTATTGCGATATCAATAAGTCCTTGGAGTTATATGGCAAAAAAAATAATGCAAACTGGTTAGATTTCAACTTTATGTAAAGCAAAGTCCAGAATTCTGCTTACTTAAGGCGACGAGATTTTGCGACCGATAGTCAGTGCAGTAGCTGCTTTCAGAGAAATTATTAGGGAACATTTGGTGAAATGAAATTACTTGTCGAATGAGCAAATAAGAAATGATGGCTCTGGTTATGTGGCCAAAAAAGCAAGAGCGATAAACATCGAATGCAATGGGCGGGTTTGTGTCGCGATTCTTAGGATCTCTGCAATGTCCTGTCGGACTCCAATAAAGCATCAAGAAAGGGGGTGGTGACTTGAGCCCATATTTTCTAAATGCTTTCTAGAATGAGAAATACAAACTCTCAGAGCTCACTAATTTCTTATCTATGGCAAATGGAAGTCTATCTTATTGCTAAGTACGTGCTCTAAGCTAAGATTCATTGTCCAATTCAGAACAGAACAGAAGAGAAAACCCACCCAGGATATAATTTCCTCATTTCAAATGGGTGCGATCAGTAGTTACAGTAGTACGATCTGTGATGTTGGAGTGGGATATTTTGCGAGCAACATCTTTAAATGGCTATTATTATCACTAATTTGAAGCAGCCATCTAAAGTTTTATTAACCATTTTGATTCCTTGTTTTCTTCAGGTTGTCAGCACCAGGATATCAAGGGACACTCGGGGCTACAACTGTCGCCTCTCATGTGGAGCCAGTCCAAGCTTTCTTTCTGGAAATGATCTTGAGTTTTGTCCTAACTCTAACATTCGTCTCAGATCCAACCAATTGCCTGCCCACTACAGCAGTACTTCTGGCAGCAAATCTTGTTGCAGTGAGTTGACAAATATTTCCTAAGATTTTTTTCTGGATTTTTTGAG
>JAQGCM010001914.1:0-12979 GCA_034699705.1 Hymenaphorura dentifera
CTGTCTTTCTACTCCCATTAGCCTCAATTGTGCTATTACCCGTGTCTTGGCGAGGCAAATATTCCACTTTAGGTAAGAGCTGCAAAACATTCTATGATTCAGTTGCAGATATTTATTTGAAAAAGTCGAAGCTCTCATACGGCTAAGGTCGGAAACTCCTACGTTATTTCGGAAGGCTTCAACCAAATCGTCGAATTTTTTGAGAAAGTATTCCTTTGAGTCCCAATCTGGACTAAATCCCAAGCTTTCAGCTATTTCCCTAATTTGTGAAAACCAATTATACTTCGATGTGTTTGACGGTAATGAGTCAAGTCTCCTTTGTTCCAAATAAAATAGGAATGGAATTCTTTCCTTGGACATACCTAGTAGCCTTTTAAGGGCACTGCGTTGGAGATTGTGAATTCGTACGTGTATTTGGGAGTAGTCTTTGCTTCTTCTGGGATTTTCTTAAAGTCAGCTGATAGTTTTGTCTCGAAGGGTTTGGCGAAAGTGGGTGCTTGTTGCGATGTATTGGCTAGAGCTAGGTCGAATTCATGGGTCTCCAAGACAAAGTTGTTCGACTCTTCAGTTATCCCGTCCCTCACGTACTGTGGACACTTATGGGGGCTTCGCTATCTTGAGAAACTCGAAAGAGTGCACACCCGTTTTTTCAAACGAATTCTGAATCTCCCTTATTGCACCCCGGGTTACTTGATCAGGGCGGAGACTGGCCGTATGAAGTTGGCATTAGTAATATTCAAAAATGCCTTACGTTTTATGATTAGGCTACTTGGCAAAAGCAAATATGCTTTGTCCAAAAGAAAAAGAGTAAAAATATATTATATTTTTACTCTATGAGGGAGGAGATATGAAAGATTATTGCGCTCGCTCATTCATGCATAATGTACAATTTGGGGTGACCATAAGCACTCTTAGTAAAACACAAAAAACCAAACACAGTATTTTCAACTAAACAATATTTTTGATTAGGGTTTCTGAAATAATATTAGTACCAACCAAATACGTACAATTTCTTCAAGTTGCGGCAAGCTCTGACTGTTTTGTCGCAATGAAACTGTCGCTAGCATTCGTTTTGAGAAACAAGAGGTGGGCATAGCCAAACGGAAAGCAAATGTGCTAGACGAGCTTTTTGGAATAGTGGAAGTTTCTCGGAAATGACATTAGTGGGTAACAAGGGAATTTTGAATTGATTTCGGTTTGTCCAGACGGCCATAAGTGAAAGTAAATTGGCATTCAACTTCCTATTCCGAGATTCACTTGCTGGACTACCGACATAGGAAGAATGGAAAAGTATATTGCTTTCGCTTTCACTGAATCCAAGTGAAGCGCCGGCGCTTATTGCTTGAATTTTGTCTGGTTTCCCACGACAAGACCAGAACTAGTGAAGACTTTTCGACTGGAGTCTTGTTTGAATCTAGGAGAAGCTGAGCTCAGTTTGGTAGACTTTCTTCCTGAAGTCAGGAAGTTTGGCGAATCCGAAACTTGTGCAAAAAGCTAAAGTTGTAATTTATTATTGCTCAGTTAAGGAGGAAAGGTTGTGGGAATTTGTAGGTAGCAGAATTGTAAAAGTAGCACTCGTTGGGCACCTTTGTTGCTATTTACTTTCACCTCGAACCTACACCTGTCTTTGTGTCTCTTCAAGGGATTCATTTCTCCTAAAATTCAAAACCCGGCTACGTCTGTTCCAATTCCAATCAACACCGCCTCAGCCTCCTCTAACTTTCATCTCTCCTTAGTAAATATTCTCATAAGATCCACCACCCACACAGTGCACTGATTCTGCAATCCGTTCTCGTTTCCAAAAGACAATTTCTCGCTGCGAATAACATCTTTCGAAGCAGAGCAGAGAGCCAGCTTAAGTTGGATTGGAATGGACCGGTATCCTTTTCGTTGCAGAATTCATATAGAGAAACGTCTGGGTTGGCCACAAAAGAACAAAATATATCCAACCGTTGGGCTCAGTTTCTCTCTTCTAAAATAAACTGGAATGGCATTCCTGCAACCTCAAAGAAGCTTGTAATAATCATTGGAATAAAGAATTCTATAGAGTTCTTCAATCTTGCTTACGCTGTCGGAAAGAGACTTGTTTGATTGCAAAACCACATCTTGTGATATAAAGTAAACTGCAATTCAAAAAAAGTTAAGACTTTGTTCGCCCGAGACACTGAAATTAAGCTCTTGATCGTCCCAATGGTCATGACGGCATGGATGATCGGTGTAGTAGTGATTTTTATCATTGCATTTCTCTTCGTAGTCTCTTGTGTAATCTACAACTTCTTTTTCATTGAGCATTGAGCACCAAACTTTAATATGACAACCTCAGTCAAAATTTGTTCAGTTCATCAGAACGCGATAAACGTATCATTTCATCAAAATAAGTTTAATCCTTACCGATTGCTCATTCCTCCAGTGTCATTTTCAGTTCAAAAAATATTGACATCCTATATTACAATCTGCAGCTTCATTGGAAGATTTCATCAGCATCTTGTTTTGTTTTTAAATGTCATGTACTACAAACTCATCTTATTTATCAGCCTGGGGAGGCGAAAGAAATATATAACCAACCATGTGTCTGCCACAGGGTAACTTGCCGGTTCTTATTTTATTTTCTCAGTCTCCCAAATTGTGAAACTTACATCTATTTTTGTACAAAACTTTGGGGTGCGCTTATGAGGATGTACATTTTTTGCCCGCATCAGAAATTCAACAATCGCTTGCAACGCAATGCAACGCTGGAACAGCGTTCGAAACTCCCTGAGACAACAAATTGTCTTGCACCCAGAAGACACAAACTCATCGCACGATCAGTTCGACTTGAAATTACTTCACTGCATTGCAGATCTGAAACTCCGTTGTCATTGTCATAAAATTCTTATTTCCAGCGGTCGACACTCTGAGCTTCTTGCAAAGTTTATATCCTAAGGCACACATCATATTTTCAAGCAGATCTATTTTGATATGTGCAGTGAGACAGCGACGGAAAGTGAAGGAAAGAGAAAGGTGCACTAAAATATTTTTCTACTGGCTCCTCCACTGAAGAACTTGATCTATTCGGAAAAGACTTGTTCGTTCAGCTGCACGTTCAAGGAACATTATTCTATCGAACGTGAGAGTGAGAAGTGAAGTAAAAAAGATCATATTATAGCTCGCTCAGAAATATGCTGATACGGCAAAAGTGATCTCAACCTCAACCTCACCATCGGCATCAAATCACCTTAAATTGCATTGCCTATTAGTATTACGTTTCCAGAGTCTGGTCTAACGTTTGTGATTGATTGGGACATTTAATAACGCGTAGCTAACGAAAACGGTTTTCCTAGATTACATTACACGCAGAGGAAAGGGTGCTTATTGAATATAAATCCGCTGAAATTGTGAAGCGACGGCTTGAATGTAAATTAACCGAAAGCAGAATGGAAAAACGTCATAAAGGAGCGGAAGCAGACTCTCAATTTTTTGAGACAAAAAAACCGCAGCGTCGTAATCCAATCCAGGAGTTGTCCGTAGCTCTTCATTCATCTCTTTCGACAAGTTCTCCCGTAAGTCATTCTTTTGCTTATGTTCGGCTATCTAATGTATTCCTAGCTTCCTTCCTCTCCTTCCTCTTATCGTTTTGAGTTGTGGAAAACAAATGCATTTTCATTTCAGCGACTTTATGAGATGTTGATGGCTTTGTAGCAACACATACAACTTAAACTATCACTCTCATCTATCTCCCTGTCAAACGCACTAGCACTATTTCTACGATGAACGGATTGACTGTAGGCAGTTAGAGGTTCTTTTGCACTGCAGTAGGCACGTGCCGAATGCCCCAAAATAACTCAGAGGGTTGTACAATGGAACATTAGAGTAAATTCTTTGAGTAAATCCTTTGAGAGCTATCAAAACAAGTTCTCAGTGAATGAATGGAGGTGTGTTGCGTGGTACAACCAAATATCGAGCAAATCAGTTTTCAAATAATTCGTTAATAAAATTCAACTGCAGAGCAAGTTGAACCAGTGAATAAAATAGAATGAAAATAACTGCTGCAAAGTCTCAAATTTGACCATTTTGCTTCAGAGTATAATTTGAATTTTTGCATAATATTCTTCAATACGTTTTTGTTCTGAAATCGATACGAAATTTATATTGTCCTGCTTAGACCTTGTGTGCATTCCGTTCTTTATTTTAGTTTTCTAGAGCTAAATAAAAAATCGTTTTTAATAAAAAAAAATTATAATTTATAATTTTTTATATATAGATTATAGATGATAGTTCGAATGCTGTATGATCGAACTATTGGGTGCCCCGTTTTTGTGGAAGTACGTTGCTGCGGAAAAATTCGTCCGCTAATGGTATTCTCCCAGCCAAAAATTTACCCTCAAGACGCCCACATGAATTATGGATATAAGTATGGTTGTTTTTTAGTTCGAACCCTGGCACTAACCAGGGTTCGAAGGATTTTCTAAGCACTAACTAAACCACTTACTATGTAAAAGATATTCTGGCAAACCTGAAGAAATAAAAACAAATTCTAGTCTTCATATTTAGAGTACATTATGCCTAAGTAGTGCTACAAAATTTAAATTCTTCGAATGTTTTTGATTTCTGGTGGGTAAAATAAATTTCTTGAAACCAAAAGCTGTTCAAAACTAATTTTCTGTCTGCCAACCTACGGAACCCCGCAAGGTAGAATGCAAACGGGATCTGGGCTGGGTGGTTGCAAATTGCAATTCTCCTTCGCACTTGACTTCACTTTCCTTGAAAGCTTATAACACTTGAGTGCACTCTTGGTGAGGTTATAATATGCAGTACTCAAACTGCTGTGTTCTTCTGCAATAAATTCAAATTTGCTCAAATATGACTAACGTGGAATTCATTTGAACTTGAACTACTAGATTCTTTATCACACTGGTTCTAAATTTTCACCCAAACAAAGAGAGTGAGTTGTTTTAAAATCACGGGTGCCGAGTGGCAAGTGCCAATTCAAGCTACTACACACAGACTGCAGACTCTGTGGTTTGCATGGCTTGCAGAGCGTATTTAAACTGCAATTCACTACTGTGTGCACATAAAACACAATAGGAAACAGAACTAGTTCCGCCCATCATCATTATTACGTTGATGCATGTCATTAGTTAACCTACGATAGACGAGGGGCAACTTTAGGCGACTCGGGGGGCTATTGACAAGAGATATTATTGCATAGACTTTAATTCAAGTCGTATTTTTGAACAAAGAGAACACCTTCCATATTTACCGAAATTACTCGTCCGGAAGTTTCCCTCGTCAGAAAAATTTCAGCTAAAGTCCTGAAAAATTATTGAAACAGAAAGCAATAGTCTATGGTAGATAGATATGGAGAAGTTTGTATGTGTATAAGTACATACATACCTATAATAATTAGAGAATACACCCAGCGAACCGTGCAAGCAACACAGCAAAGTACAACACACTTTGCTAAAGCAAATATGAACGAACCCGACTTGTTCACACTTTACTTTATTCTCTACTGAAGTCCAAATAACGTTTGCAAACTATACCCAAACCTAAAACTAAACCAAATTGGATTTTGTTTCATTCCATTCCATGTGCACTTGGAATGGCGAAGATCCCACCGGCTGTAACTCTGCAAGACAAAGCTCATAAAATTGGCCACCTGAAGAAACTTAATGGCCGAGGAATTTTGAGCCCTGGAACATGGAAGGAACGTTTCTGTCTGCTGGTCAAGAAGAAATTGTTCATTTACGAGAATGAGGTGAGTACAGTGCTTAATGTTTTTTCTCCCCATAAAGTCTTCAACTGTAATTTGACAGAGGTTTTGACTTCTATTTAATACTTCAATATCTATTTCTATCCATTCGTCTTGCCAGAAGCCCTGAAGTTGTCCAATAAACAATAATCCACTTATAAATTCCACATGTTGGAGTGATAAACTAATAAGTATTAGAGAAATATTTTCTTTTGATTTTTACTACAATCTTAAGTTCTCAAAATTTATGCCTAGTTCACTTATGTGGCTAAAGAGTCCAATTATTTAACTAATTTGCGACGTTTATCAAGGCGACTATACGGTACAGTTGATGTCATGAGAGCTTCTAGGGTAGACGTGGTCTGCCCCTTTGCTCTGTGGAAGGAATGAAAAATATCGAATTTGTTACAATTTGTTTTAGTTACAGGGGAGCCCGCAGAGATAGTAGTAATCAATTTCTGTAGTCCACAGTCAAAAGGAACAGAGATAAAGAAAGATCAGTTTGACTTTTTTGTTCGCTCGGTCGACTCGAAAAGAATGCGATGTGAGGAATCCATTAGGGCATTAGGGCAATTTATGAGCGAAGGTTTGGTCAATTTATTTGTGTTAGAATATTAAATTTTTCCGTACGCCCGAATTCAATAGGTAAAGCGAAAGTCTGTCCCGGAAAATTTAGGAGTCTAATCAAAGTGTGCCTTTTTATTTATGCACAATTTGAAACCTCATTCGTGATCTTTGTTGAGACATTTCTGCTATTCCACGGGATCTATTTTGCAAATGGTAGAAAACTGTAACATTTCTAATCTCACCCTGTCATTTGCATCAGAAATTGGAAGGCTTGATGTTGCGTTGAGGAGGAAAGTCGAAAAGTTTGGATAGACGTGTTCTGCAAACTATTAATTTTCAAGAACGGCAAGAACGATTATGGGGCCTTGGCGATCTTGGCGATGGCCAAAATTACCATCACTGATCGCTTCCCCATTCTAGGTCAACAAGGGTTATGTTATTAAACCCTACGAAACACTTCAGTGAGGCCAGATTTTCCACTTGAGAAATATTTCGATTGTACAAATTCTGATAAGTCTTCTTGCTCGTCAGTTTCAATTTGCAAGTCAAAAGTTAGTTAGTTAAAGTAATTACAAAACCCTTTACTTAGGCTTTGAATATAGTCTACAGCAGATGTTTCTCCATAATTAGTAATTTATATTTTGAAATTTGACTAATCTGAATTGATTCATAGGTAATCTCTCAGCAAATTACTTATTACAAAATCAGAGTAAAGCAAATACATCACAGGTATTCATTTCATTTCAGGAAAGTCTTGGAACTGAGAAAGCAGTCAGTGTTGTCAATCTCGAGTATTTTGACACATGCCGGGAGTCCTCCACTCGAGTCTCGAGGAAAGCAGCCAATGTCTTCGTAATTGGATCCAGTGAAAAGGGCTTCTTTGACACGGTATTCCTGAAGTCTCCGATCTGTTGTGTCTTAGGCAGTGCTTTTGGTTTCCTTTGCGTTTGCATGCATGCATACCAGAGTTCATTCGTCCTTTTCATTTAGTTACTCCTTCATCTTTTCAACGTCCAATTTCAATCTCACAGCATTTCGTTCAAAGGATTCCAATCACTCCTTCGCCTTCCTGTCCGTCCGTTCCTTGCACTTGAAACCTTTTAGCTTTGAAACTTCGGGAGATGGCTTTCTCTTTTTCTACTGTCCCGCTGACTGGTTCACGGCTGTGATAAAACAAAATACCGAACCAGAAAGAAGAAAACAATCGGTTTGATCTTTCCAAAATTCAGAGCCAATCTTAAGTAATTTTCACCATTTCCCTCAACATAACCAAATTAAGTATCCAACACTCAAATTGTGATCACTTATTTCCAAAATCTGAACTTCCGTTTTCCCCATACCTTCTTGCAATCCGAGCTACCCATTCCTTGTCTACAAAATCCATCAATGATACTTCCGTGTTAGTTAGGAAACTTTTGTTGAACATAACATTTGCAGCAAAAGAGGGTTTAACCTTTAGTCGAAGAAATTCGAGTATTGTGGTCATTGCAAGCTTTAGAGCAATGCTGTAAAACAGATACTTTCAGAGTTAGCCGTTCCTAAGATTAGAAATTGTAGAAAAAACTTTGACCATTTCAGGAGGTGTCTCTGTATTTAGATGTGCAAAGGAACGAATCCTTATTATAAAGTAAATTTCCATGTGAAGTTTTATTTTACTGCGAGCATGAGAGTGAGTTGAGCACCACCAACTGCCGACCGTCGCTGCAGATCGCTGAGCCAGGAACTTGTAAAACTTTCACCATTTGGACAAATGAGAAGAGTTCGTGAGCCCGGGAATGTTTATTGGATAAAAGGAGTAAAACTTGTCGTTATTGATGGTTTGTCTGCAGAGTCATTACTTTGCTGCCGAGACATTGAAAGAGATGAAGGAATGGGTGAGTATATTGAATGCCTCGATGAATCACGTCCGGCCAGAGGACAAACGCCACAACAACAAAGATAGTCCACATCCTTCGCAATCTCAATACCTAAAGGTTTGTCCTACCAGCATTTTGTAACATTTCATATGAATTCATTCGACTCTGCATACCCCAAATGTTAGCATTGAAGAGACCGAAAAATACCGTACACCGTGTGCCATTGATTTCGATAAAAACTTTGAACTGGATGGCATTTCAAAGTTGGAGACAAGTTTTAAGACCCATCGCTCTTTGTAGTTGCCGCTCGCTATCATTACTTCGAGCAGAAGCTGGAATCTGGAATCTCTTTCAACTTCCAGACTTGTATGCTTTGTTTTTATTGAAGTTTTGCTGTGAAAGCACTACTAAACTTCCGACTAGTACTCTTTGCCAGTGATGCCAGCACAGAAGCAGTAGTATTCCTTTTCCTTTAATATTTGTGACGTGTCTATGTTCTGGCATTACTTGCCTAGTCCAGAAATATTCTGGCTGAGTCATAGCAAAATACCAGAGTAATACCGGGAAATTATGTCAGATAACTAAACCATAGACACTAGTAATGGAGACTACTGGCTCAATTATGACATAAACACTTAATCCAATGTATTTTATGTCGTATTTCCTAGATATACTATAAAAAGAAATGTCCCTCGCTTGATGCTATGACTAAATCATGTTACTCAGCGATTATGTGCATGTACAAGCTAAAAACCTCTAAAGTGGTTAGAAGGTTTTTACTTATTCAAGTTTATTGCATCAAGCAAAAAGCTCTCAGAACTTCCTTCGGAAAACTCTGATTTTTGAAGAGAATTCGCTATACTCGAGCTTTTAGATAATTTTGGTTCTAAAGAATCCAATTTCAAACTTTAGGATAGAAAATTTTTCTTTGAAGGCATTTAATTAAGTGACAAAGACAGAATCAATATTCGTTACCGTTTATATTCGTGAAGCTCAGCATGAGCCACTCTTCACTGTAATTGTGAAAACTTGAAGTCAAACTTGTGATGGGTAAAAAAAAGGTAAAATTGGTGAAGGTGGATTTTGAACTTTTTTTGTAGTTGTTACTGATCTTATTCAAGTTATGCCATCTTGGTCATAGATTGTAGAAATGAACATAAGAGGAGTTCGAATCAGAGTGCAGTTATTTTTAAATTATATTAAATTCCAGACATGAATTTGAACAAGAGGTTTAACTAATCCGAAATAGGAAACTCAATAAAAATCCTACAAATTTAGTCGGATCCGTATCCGAGGAATTAATAGGGAACTTGGGACATTCTACGCTGCAGTGCACTGCTTGCGTAACGATTAAATCGTCTCTTATTTGCTATATGCGATTGGCAGTCTAAGTCAACCAATAAGCATAAGCGTTGTAAGGATGCAATGGATTTATCACAATACAGTCAATTAACAAACGAAGTTTAGAGTGAACCGAAGCGGTGACTGATTCTAGGTCTGCACTGCAGGAAATATTTGGCCTCAAAATTGATTTTAGAAGTTAATTCTTCTTGGTTTATGCGTGATAGAATTGAGTTTGCGTAATATTTCGATCTCGACGATGAATGAATGGTTTAAATGAGAACAAACCATGTGGAGTCCTACTATGTAATGGACTACATTAGTCTACACTCTGCTCTAATACTTTAGGTCTGGAGAAAGATGTTAATTACATATTGTGCTCTTAGGACAATCCGTCCTAAAATCGATTTGGTACATTACTTTTTAAACAAAGCCAACCTCGTTAAGGCCTCAATTGCTACCGGACTGTACAAAATTGAATTTAAACAGTAAACACAAACAGAGTCCAGCAAAACACATGTAGGCGACATTAGATTTCCAAAGCATTGAAATTGATTCAGCTTTACAATACATGCACGAACTCTGACCTATTCTTGGCGGGTCTATAGTATTCCCGTATTCATAATCAGATGAAAGTCACGCAGGATATGAGTGAGTGGAAACAAAATAAAAGTGAGGAAGTGTTGGGAGTTGCAGTTGGCGAGAGTTACTATCCATAAGAGATCAATAGTTGGCTTGTGGAGAAAGTTCATTTCTTATTTTCTTTTGTAACAGATTCCGAAGGAAGTGAGGATTGAAGCTAAAATGAGGTCGTCTCTAATTTCAAAAGCTGAAGAAAACTCTGATGTTGGGATTGGAACTTTGAGATCAGTAGAAAAATTGGACTGCGGCTTGGCAAAGGGACGAGTCAAAGGTCCTCCCGGTCGCCGTCTTCCCAAGAAACCACAAAAACTTGCTTCAGAAAGTCCTGGAATACTTATGTCTCCACAGCATAAAGATTTATCTGACACTGGCGTCACAGTTTCTCCTGACGAAGATGACTTGCTTGAAGCAACGTCATCCCGCTCAGCTGTGACTCTGAGAGAAAGCATGGGACGTGCCGCAAGTTTGTCGGCTCTCGAATTCACTGGCGACGACCCTCCAATTGGAGAATCAGAAATCAGGTTGAATAATTCGACTTTGTGTGAAGCTCCAACTTCTTCGCTTTTGAGTGTTCAAACTACTTCCTCAGAATCTTTACATAGACTAAACTTTGAACGAGCATGGTTTTTACGATTGCCTGGTGAAAATAATACTAGTTCTTGTGATGTGGGTGCGGATGAAAATGATACGACGTCAGACTATTTTAGTTTACATGAGTTTCCAACCAATACTACAAGTAGTCGTGCCAGTGTGATAACAACGCCAAAACCAAATCTAAAGCATTATTCTAATAATCGTGTTCTGGAAGAGTCTGCGAGTTCAGGCACAAAAACAGAGAGCCGTCCCCCCTCAAGTAAATCCCGATTCTTTTGTTGTCTCCTTTAGCTAGTTTTTGTTGTTGTTAAATTTACCCTATACAACGCGATCATTGTTGCTCCAAAGTCTACAACCAAGCCTAAATACAGTTTTAGCATAATATAACTTCATAACTTGGAAAATTTTGTTTGTCAAGAAAATATTTCCATATAGGTTTTATAATAAATTAGGGGACTGGACGACAGCAACAATTGTCATTCCATTTCGATGAATCTAATGTTAAATCGAAAGTATAATTTGTCTAGAATAAAATAAGCAACTAAGATTGAGAAACACCCGTATAGCTGGAATATTTCCTAGAGGTGGAGTTCAGAGGAAAACTGTTTTGATATTCCGTAATCCCCGAAATGTATAACTTCAATCATTTACAACAAAGATTGCAAATCCAATTCTCACTGTGTGCAATAAAGAGATACAATGGCGAAAGTACGGGCTTCTATTGAGCTGACATTATGACAAATTTTCATTCTATACTGTCTAGCAATTCACTAATTAATTAATCATTGAACCGTAAGAAATACAGTTTTGGCGTAAACATGTGGAAACATGTGATCGTGATCGCCAATCTTTCTCCATTACGTCTGAAACATTGCTGGTTGACAGATAGATAGATAATTGCTTTATTCAATCTATATTTGGTCAGGCTTTTCAGAATTAACTGTTTTCAATAAGCGGACCGTTTTGACAACAAAATGACTAAACCTAATATTAAACAAAATCTGAACTTACAACTAAACACTGATGGAGCATTTGTAACTATTTCAAAAGAATACGTAATCGTTCAACCTTCTATTTGTTCGCCAGGATTTCAATTCATCTTGAAATGACTCTTTAAAATTTTAAGATGCCCAAAACCATACTTATCTTTCAGTTCTGAGCTGAGAGATCTGTGGAGCTTAAAATGTAGAACCTCGTTTAACCCTTCATATTTCTACTTTCCAAATTTTCTTAAATTGGTGCCAAGCAGTTCAAGAGAGAAATCAACTTTATTAAGTTCTCACTGCTCATGAAGGTGAGTTGGCAAAATTGGCCAAGTATATTGAATTAATATCACCGTGCATAATTTTTTAGTATTATAGTTTCAATTTTCTTACCGCACGAGAGCTTAAACGGTCCTAATTAAAATTATACAAATTGTTTCGTGAAATACGAACAGCGTCCTTTTGACAGGTACAACAACGTCGATCGTTAATGATTCCAGTAGGGCGGTAAGCTATAACGACGCTACTCGTCCATTAGCATTCGATCATCAGAATTAACACCTGTCTTTCGCAAGCTAATCTATAACCGTTATGCTATGCACAAAAGCAGGTAGACCAATGATTTTGCACTAACACAAAGCGTGATGTTGAAACCGAATGTTTTCTATTTCTGGTAAGCGCCTTTCTCTTATACTTTCACTAAAAGTGAAAGCCTACCACAATGCAACACAACAGTTCAGTTTGCTGGACCGCCTTGAATAAAATTATGAGTGTTTTTTATTTTCGTTCCCAGCAGTTTTTGCTAGTAAGAATTTTGATACATTTTAATACAAATTCTAGTGGAAACAAACGTTCTAGTAAAAGAGATGTCGAACGAAATAAACTGAGTGGAAGTGGCGAGCAAAAGGAAAATTGGATACGAAGAGCATCGTTAGATTTTGATGATTTTAGAAGGGCAAATCAACCCCAGCGAAGCATGGCCTACAGCTACAGCTCATCTGACGAGGACATAAACATCTTGGTCAGGAACTCTCACAGGCTTGAAGGTAGGTTGCGGGACTCAGAAGTGTCAGGAGCAGCCTGTGGACAAGTTCCGAAGTTATCAAAACCAACTGTTCTCCAGAACTTGACTCCTCGCAAGACAGCTGTCGCTACAAACGCCTTTTCTGGAAGTTCAGGTACTCATATCCCTTCATCTACTAAGCCGACTGACAGTTGTCTTTGGCCATTTGGTATTGAAAAGTTTCTGAATGAAAGTTTGGAGC
>JAQGCM010001915.1:0-12973 GCA_034699705.1 Hymenaphorura dentifera
AACTTGAGCGTATTGTAATATGTCCATCCAGGGTTTTCTCCGTCTTCAAATCCGTCGCCGCTGTGACCTCTCTTCATGTGGAGCTTGTAGAATGTATCCTTTAAGCTTCTCCAGCGAGTTCTACATGCCTCCACTGAATATATAAATTATCAACATAAATTGATAATTCTCACTTTTTAGTAAGGACAAAATTCTTCTAAAAAACTCAACTCACCGTCTCTTCCTACTTCATTGGATATTTGGACCCAAGCCTCGTTTGAAAGCTTCTTCTTGTTGTGGTTCTTGTGTTGCTTGTCATAAATATATGGGCGTAGAAATACGGATGAAATCAAGCGCTCCTCAAAATCTGCCATCGTGGATCTGATGAAATCTGTTTGCCTGACCAGATTTCTTGAACGAAAACACTATTTACTTCACGAGATTCTTTGAAACAATTGAAAAATGGCAAAGAAAGAAAGACAAAAACTAGGAATGGATTTGAAAAAGGCGGCGACGCTGCGTCGAGAACGCATGAAGTAGGTCACGTTTTTACTTCATGCGTCATGCGTCGAACGCATGGTTTGGCCGACGCGCGTCGACGACGCATGGTTGCGGTTCACATTGACGCACCGACTGACGCATGGAATTTTGGCCATCGCAGCGTCGAACGCATGCGATTTGAGTGATGTGAACCAGCCTTAAGTGTAACTCGCCGCTCTGGGTGAAACTCACCAGGTTGACTAAATGGAATGCCCTGATGCGGAATATGAAGTTCCTAGCTGACCATAAGGCCTTGCACGTTTTTGAGAGCGCACGACCCGCTCTCATTACCCCATGGACTTGCATGCTGCTCTGCGTCTGAGCGCATCGCAAGAGATTTCAGTTAGTCAACACAGTAAGTTTAGCGCAGTGCGAACTGCTAAGCAAAATTTCGCAAGATTTATGTATGTATTCCTAAAAACGTAATCCGACAACTTCGTAGCTGCAACTGTGGGTCAATTTCATTCAACATCACCCGCTACTTCTGTCTCAGTAATATCACAATTGAATATCCACTACGCAGTGACGTGGCATGCGATATCATTTCTGCGAGATTAAATCCTTTTTTGCAGATCGTAAGTACAATGGCAAGCGATGGTTCCACCTACTCATATTTGCATATCTGACGTAGCCCACGGGTAGCAATCCTTCCATCCCAGCCTGATGAACAGTCCAAGGGATGGTAAAATAGTGAGCTTCCATGAACTAGATTTTTTGGTTTTAGATGAAACAGACTGAACAGACAAACAAGCCGAGAGGAGAAATACAATCTCATGGATTCTGACATGTAAATTTGCTTCTTTTTATCGCAGGAAATGAACAGCGCTGATTAACTTTTAACAGTACAGTGCGTGTAGTATACCTTTGGACACATTGAAATTTCGCATTTTGTGAAGAATGAATGGTAGTCTCCGATCCAAGGCGATATGATTTTGACATGAACCTTAAATGCACATCGGACCAGTGAAATGAACTAACTACATCAGCACTTAGAATTACTAATAAAATCAAACCTTGCAGCGATTTAAAGCTTAATCTGTTAAATCTGTTTTGGAAATGCTGTCTGAGTCTGATGTGACCGGATGTTTTATGATCATAAACTGGACACATTTATTGGTCTAACCGCTTTGCAAAAAGAACTGTGTTTTTCAAATTTTTCCTAACCAATGCATAGTGCAGAGAAATATAATAGAGTTATCATACTTCAGTGCTGTAACCTATGTTACAAATAGTACCTATCAGACAAAAGTCCTTCGGTAAGAAAGATGAAAGACTGTCGATTAGAATACAGAAACAATGTTTCAAAATAAAGTCACGCAACGTGAGCTGAGTTGGAGGAGCAGTACGGAACCTGGCTCTAGTAATGGTCCACCACCAATTTCTGTTGTCTTGATGACACGTTTGAAACAGCCAACCTGTCACTTTGGTCATAATTATTGCTGCATACTCTGCATACCTTCAACCTTCAACATCCATAAAGAGTGAATGGCTCGTGACGAAAAAGAGTCTTTATTCTCTTTATCAAATATGCTACCGAATACCGACTTATTGATCCGCCATGGAAGCTAACCTTCGTGTTCCTAATGCACAATTCATGGTTGAATACAGCGAGCAGCCTTCCGTAAATTGTCCTCTCGTTCGAAGTGGTGTCCCGCAATGCAAAAACTAATATATTTCCTTCCAGCCCGGCTCTCTAAGATACCAGGCGCCTTGTATTACACGATTATCTAAATTTCTAGCATACCCCGCTTGAAAAATTTACTTCATCAGTATGAACAATATGCTACAATGGAAATGGAATCCAAGTACACTCGTGACCAGTGTATAACTAGGCGAAAGTGCCATGGGCTATGCACAAACAGAGGGACCGCTAAATTTTACTAATTAATTAATTTGCACAGGGCCAAAGCCAAATCAACCACAAAAATTCATTAGACTCTGGCTCACGGTTTTTGGTTTGTCTAGTTGAATGGATGTCACGTTCCAACTCATTACTTCATTTCCGCTGTATATGCTCAGGGTGGTTATATTTGAAAACGTTAAACCCATGTATGTGGTTTTGATTAATTGCCAATTAATCAAAGTGAGTACTCTATTGAACATAGCACGATTTTGAGTCATTCAAAGAAACGTGCACATCCTGCACAATGGAATCGTAAAAATTAAACCTTGGGTGGGGCGTTCGGTTTTGAAAAGATATACAGGCTCAAAATATCATTTGGTTATCATGGCCAAGGATAGGTTAGGTCAAATTTGAATTTAGATATAGAGGTTGCAATTTCAAATAAAGTGAAAATTCCAATACGCCAAAAAGTTAAACGAGCAAATCCTATTAAGAATCGTACGAAGAAATGGAATGGATGTCCAAGGCGGGTCCGAAATAAGAATTGTCAATAAAACCGAAGGATGAGGTAGACGACGGTGAGCGCAAGCATCAGGTTTACTACCTAATCATCATCAAAATTGGATCAATATTTTTCATTGACATGTACGCACGACGAGGAAATGCCTCGGTTTAGTCGGTTTAACTTTGTGAGATTATATTATCTATCAGCTATATCGAAAATCCAAAGTCGGCATCAACCTACCTAACAAAACACTACTTATCTTTTGGAGCTCCTTGGATTGTGATATTGTCAAGTGCTGCATTGCATATCTGAAAACTTCCCTTGCTTTCGCCACGATTCAGAATTCAGAGGAAAAATATGAATTTAGGAATGCGTGCTTCCTATTTTTCTGCCACATCAAAACCAATGCACAAACCTTTAGCTTTTAGCACTAACTCCAACCTATCACCGCGAAGTACAATACAATAACATATAATTTTGCTGGCTTCCAATGCTTAGTGACCTACTGGACCCAACAGAATCATAACTATAACCCAATTTGTAACGTAAACTTTGCATTCATCATTTCTTTCAAATGTAAGCACAATCTGGAGGGGATTATTAGCTATTTTGACAAACTAGTCGTAGCCAACTTGACAGCCAATGTGAAGGAATCGCGCTCTCTAACTACTAGCAGAAACGCGACATTTTCTACGGATTAAAATTTTAAAAAACAGTCAGTACTCACCAACTGAAGAACAGCATTGACGACGTCTTTATTGGATACCTGGCCAACTTCAATGAGCCCGATGAGAACCGCGAACCTGACATTGGCACTACTGACTAGCGAGGAGTGATTCTCGTCTGTGCTGAGGGCAGTGGAATTAAGGGCAAGAGCCAACGACACAGGGTCCATTGTTGCTGAATGATTGGTATCTGCTTGTAAATTCAAGCTTGGGAGTCGAAGTGTCGTTTCATTGGACAAAGTGGTCTCATTTACATTGTTGGCTGTCCTCAAGTCCCTTTGAGAGTCCTGGACTTGAAGTTCAACGTCCTCGGTGACTGCTGTCGCTGATCCTCCGGTCTCATTTTGCAAACTCATTATGAGGTTTTAACTGGTCGCCGTTGCTTTATTCGAATTGGGATTTGTCAATCGCAATCTCCTTTCACGGTCAACCATGTGTTACATTGAAAATACTAATTGTCTGAAGCACCAAAATTAGGAATGTGTTGTAAGTTTGGACCGAAACCGTTGTTTATTTATTGCTTAGTTTTGTTCAGCGATTTCGTCAGCCCTAACCGAATTCGGATACGTTGTAGACTTTATATATAGTAGTTGGACGTTCATAACGGTTTCCAAGCTCCAGCAGTTACCGGGTGGTCCGGACAAGAAAAGGGCAAAAAGAATGGTCAGTGAATGAAAGTCTTAAGTCCACTGTTACATTCCTAGATTTCAATGCTGGACGGACAAATGTATAGTTAGTGTATAGTTTTTGTACACTTTCACTCTGCAGTACTGCACACCACCGAGTTAAAGTTTATTATTGCAAATTGCAATCCCAACAGAGGTCTGCAATCCTGTTCTTGTTCTTGCTACTCGACTATGCTGAAAACAAGGAAGGTTCATGTAAATTACTATAGTTTTAGCGTCTAATACTCTAATAGTTTATTTCATTCTAATCTCGCCAGACTCCACAGTCCTCACTTTATAAAATTTAACTTATTTGTCAATTGCGAGAATCTGAATGAAAACGTATTTTAAAGAATATTCTAAAAATACTTTCTTTCCATCTCAACACTTTCGATTTCGTTTGAACTTTCTCCGCCGACTAGACTGCCAGACTGAATCTTGGATTCTAAAAATAGTAGATTTACAAACGACTATTTCTACTTCATTCAAACTTGATGTGACAAGAGCAGGGTCGAGTTGAAAATAGAATTGGCCACACTGTGTCAACCCGCTCAGCTGGTTGAGGCATACCCCCTGCCAAGTGTTTTACTTTTCATTTCATGAGCACATGACTTTTTGACATTCCACATGTATCTTAACGAATGAATGACATTTCAATCTACAACTTTTGCTCACCTCGAAATCACATGCGTGCTAATGAGTCTTGTTCTTTGCAAACAAATACTACTAGACTACACTCAGACTCAACCGATCTCACTCATATTTCATAATATTGCACGCATGCATGCGCAACGATATCCCATGCCATAATCACAATATCCCAAAACAAACTACATTTAAAAATGTCAAGTAAATAAATGCAATGTGTACTAAAAAAAAATTACCAGAGCTTAGCGCCGCGCCGCAGCCCAGGGAGCAGAGGCAGACGAAAACACTTCCTACACACGTTTGTAGTTATTGAATGCAATGCAAGATACACTAATTAGTACAATTTTCACATTTCAAATTTTGCATTTATTTGCACCAATATTCCAATTTCTAGTTTTCTTTGCTTGTGTCTGTCTGTGCTGTGCCGTGCCGTGCTGTCAAAGTCACTCGCACTGTCACAATTTCAAGTCTTCTTCTGTCTGTCTCAGGCAGCCGTCCCGTAAAATCCCACGGACACTTTCAAGCAACAAATTTGCACATTTGCCACTGCCTGCCACTATTTTTTAAATTAAAAAAAAAACACGAGCAGCAGCATTTGTTTTGGTTTCAGTTTTTTAATATAGCGATCGTCCTGTTCCCGTTCCTGTTCTGTCCTGTCCTGCCAGTGAGTTGGAATGAATAGATGATTTGAGAGCTGAGACTGGAGAAGCTGGAGCTGGACTTACTTTTTTGTTTTTTGTTTTTGCTAGCTGGAGTTGGTGGAGAGAGCGATTTTGGGAGATGTGGCTAGCTGTGGATTCTGTGTTTGGAAGTGAATGAGTAATTCTAAATCTCCCACTCTTCCAGATCTTGTGTCATCGCACGGACCACACACGTCGCACTCCTCTCAAAATCAACACAAAACCCACACAGCACAGCACCGTACGAAATACAGCAAAAAAAAATTCTTACTTGCTGCAGTCGTGCAGTCGAATCCAACTCCAGCTCGAGCTCGCAGCTCACAACTTGCATTTGCACTAACACTATATATTTTTACCTTTCCAGCCAAAATCCTACCATCCAAACTATCACTCGGTCCATTCATGCGGTTTGGAAGTCATTTTAAAATATTTGAAGCAAGTTGAGCGGAAGTTGTTCGTAGAAATTAGATTAAAATTTAAGCAATTTGATATGATAAAATTGCCACAATTTTGAATGGTGGTGCAGGGGTCATTGAGAGCGGAAAAGACTGGAGGATGACTGGGAAAAGCTGGTCACTGTATCTAGAAACGTAGACGTTTCCTATGTTAAGGCAGAGACAGGTTTTGAAGTAGTTTTAGTGCAAGTAGAGGTGCGAGTTTGCTGCACTTGCAAAGTTATTCAACTTTGTGCAGGAGGCAGTCGTGCTTTTTTTATCTTTCGTCATTTTATGTATGTCTGCCTTTCAGAGATTGTTAAATAAATTTGTTAAATTTTTCGTTAGACTTTTTCAAGGTTAGGTAATTATAGATGTGATTCTTCGTCAGATTTGTAAAAGTAGGAGTAAAATCTAGGCTTAAAATGAGAAGCTTGAGCAGCATAGCACAGCTGTTATTTTACGTGAATTGATCATTTGGAGATTTGGGGATAACTCTCAGTTAATTTTAGTTGTATTTTGCTTGTTCGGATTCGCAATGGATTCAGCCTACCTTGTTCAGACCACGGAAATATTGAGGGTTAGAATTGTGAAAAACAATTAATCCCAGATATCTCAGATTTTTGTTCCAGGATTAGCCCATGAACGGGGGTTTTGAAAGACTACAATTTGGAATCATAAACATTTAGTGACAGGAATAATAATGCATACGGCGGTCACGTTATAAAATCAGTACATGAACTAAAGTAGTTAAATCCTGCTAAAAGCCACTTAGACGGGGAGATCAGCGAGCCTAATGTCCAACAATCTAATATTAAAATAGCCTGAGTCTTAACCTCGATCAGTACTCTTGTTCTGAAACTAATGACTGCCGAAAAGATTAATAACGTTAGTAGTTTTGCAAATCGGTGAAGATGACTCATGGCGCTAACACCGGGCGGGCTGGATTTCCCGGAGTCTTCATTTCATACATGCAGCTGTTGGCTGTGTCGGAAGGAAGGCAGTAGAAGTGGTAATGCAAATGTGATAAAATATTACGTCTAATAATTTCCTAGATGAAAAGTAGGAGCTACGGAGCTAGGCGCCGCACCAGACGAGACGAGACGAAGTAGTCGCCTAGTAGCTAGACGTCTAGAAATCTAGGAATCTAGGATAGAATAAAAGACTAGACTTGGAGTTTCGATGAGAAATGAGATGGCAGCTGTAGTTGCTGTTTCTGTAGTCTTTTGCTGATGCTTCTACAGCTTCTTTTGCCATCAACATGAGCGGAAGTCAGAAAAGAGGAAATTTGATTGAAGAGCTACCCATGTCCATAACATACAGTCAAAAAGCTCCAAACGAAAGTGAAAGTCTTCATTGAGAGGTCCATGAAAAAGGCGCTCCCACACAGCCCGGTCAATTTTTACACACACACAACGCCCAGTCAACTCAATCCACACTGCAACGGAACGAGTGATTCATTCATTCAACAATAATTGCAAATTGACAACTGAGAATTTGACAGCTCAAATACGACACAAGTCAGTTGAAATTAAACTAGACTAACTTTTCAGTTTTTTCAGTTCAAGTGAAAAGAACCAAGGAAAAATGTTGGACAAAGTTCGTCCGCTTCCAATGGGTGGTCACGTCGGGTTCGACAGTCTACCTGACCAACTCGTCAACAAGTCTGTGCAACGTGGGTTCATCTTTAACATTCTTTGTATTGGTGAGTTTTTTTTAGAAAATTTGTTAAATTTGTATGAAAGCAATAGTTTTAGATGTAATGTGCTAGCTAGATTGATGAATATAAATTGTTGAAGAAATGGAATAAATTACCCGGCGCCTCTGCAGGGATAGCATATAGGACTTAGCGGCCATGGAATGGGTTATTATTTGCAGCGGCGAGCCTTGGTTCAGGGTAGGGCCCTGATCTGTTTGACAATAGACAATGCAGGTGTATCCGATAAATCCGATTGTTTGCCAATTTGCAAGACTGGGGAATGTCTGCTCGATGTTTCCCTGGATTTGGCAAGCCTGGATAATCCTTAATTAATGCCTGATGCTTACCACATTCACTAATAAAAAATATGTTTTTCTTAAGTTTTTATCACATTAATATTCAATGCAAGCAGCCCATTTGCCCTTCTTTGAACTAAAGGAGTGAACAAGTCCAATTTTGGTTTTAGCAGTGGAACGGAAAATCTGGAAAGATTACCCTTGTCCGCCCTAATAATTTGGAATTCTATCCAATTCATCTACTACAATTAATGCTCACAACAATTTCTAACATTTACGATTTCATTATTACAGGTGAAACCGGCCTAGGGAAGTCTACTCTAATGGATTCACTATTCAATACAAATTTTGACTCAACACCCAGTCCGCACAATTTGACCTCAGTCAAACTGAAATCACAGGTGTACGAACTCCAAGAGAGCAACGTTCAGATGAAGGTAAGGAAGTTTGAAGTGTTGCGTAATTTTTTTTAATATGATGGAGTCCGGAATATTTGACTTTTGGAATCACGAATGTAATGAATTAAATTGCATTTATAGTTGACAATTGTGGATACCGTGGGATATGGAGATCAAATTAACAAAGAGGACAGTTTCAAACCAATTGTTGACTATGTGGATGCGCAATTTGAAGCCTACCTACAAGAGGAATTGAAAATTAAGAGATCTTTGGCTGGGTATCATGACACAAGAATTCATATTTGTCTTTACTTCGTTTGTCCCACTGGTCACGGGTAAGTTTAAATTTCAAAACTGTCTACTGCCTAGGTGTAAAATTCCTGTTTTAAGATTTTGTTTTGTAATGCAGGCTGAAATCGATTGACCTCATGTGCATGAAGAAGCTGGACAGTAAGGTTAACATAATACCTATCGTAGCAAAGGCTGACACCATATCAAAAACTGAACTTCAGAAATTTAAGGTAAATTATATGAGCTTCAAAGATGATACGAATACGAATTTAATTTTTTCTGATATCGTAGGAGAAAATCAATGCAGAATTAACTTCAAATGGTGTCAAGATTTACAATTTTCCTACGGATGACGATAGTGTTGCTGAAATCAATACGACAATGAACACTCATCTTCCTTTCGCAGTGATTGGCAGTAGCGAATTTGTTCGTGTGGGGAACAAAATGATGCGAGCTAGACAGTACCCTTGGGGCACTGTCCAAGGTAATTTTGGACTCCAACTATCTCGAATAGAGCGAATTCAAGAGTGTTGTCTAGTTGCTTATTCTATTTGGTTTTGGTTTAGTTGAGAACGAGAGTCATTGTGACTTTGTGAAGCTTCGTGAGATGTTAATACGCACGAATATGGAAGATTTGAGAGAGCAAACGCACAGCAAGCATTATGAATTGTATCGGAAAACTCGTCTGGAACAGGTGAGTGCAAAGCTTCAGACCATCATATTCGGTTATGTTCCCATTATTTACGTGACCTTTACCAAAACATGAAATAGCCTTTAGTGTTGCTCCATACTACGTGTACATTTTCAGCATTAACAGTCGATATTTTTTGTGTACTGCGGTTTTCGATCAAATGTTTCTTGCAAAATTTACATAATACAAGGAAGTGTTCTTTCTGGTGTAGGGAATTTTCTCGTGCTACGGGTACATATAAGGGCATTCTTGTACAGTTTTAGATATACTGTTCTCTTTCTACCCAATTCTCTCGTACAAAATTCATCGAAACTTATTCCATTGCCAAGAAAAGAAATTACTCTTGTGCTCGAGCCAGCAAAATAGTTCAGAAAATTGTCTAGAATCAAAGACCGCAGCCGTATTTGTATTGCTTTGGTTAGAACTCGGATTGCCTAAAAAGCTATGAGCTGTGCTAATCAAAACAAACAACTATATTTATTGCTTTGTATCGATTATTACTCACATTTATTTTGAATACTCCTTTATTTGGTGCAGATGGGATTTAGTGATGTGGACTCTGACAACAAACCAATGAGTTTCCAACAGACTTGCGAAAAGAAAATGGTACTCCATCAAGAAGAACTGACACAAAAGGAAGAGGATATGAAACAACAGTTCATTCAACGTGTTAAAGACAAGGAATCTCAGCTGAAGGAATCGGAGCGAGAGGTATTTGTTAAACATTTTCTGAGCTGATTGTACAAACTACAAACGTTTATGATATTGTATAGAAAATCAAAGTATGTATGGAAGTATGAGTAGAATTAATTTTCCAAACAGCAAAACTCGGAATACTAAAATTTCAACCCAGTCTTTTGTAGAATTGTCAGTTAGAATAATCCTAGTAAAGTGTAAAGCACCCTTTCGATATGACCTGTACTTGAAATTCGAAAAGCCAATTTGGTACTTGAATTTGAGTTTATAAATGGATTTTTCAAAATTTCATTTCAAATTCCAGCTTCAGAACAAGTTCGAACAAATGAAGGACGAAAACAGCAAGGAAAAGAAGAAATTAGAAGACTATCAGAAAATGTTGGAGGATGATATCGCAGAATTTCAACGATTGAAATTGCAGCATGCTACTCAACAATTGTCTGGCTCACATCATACTTTATCTCTCGGAACTCTCGGCAAAGGCAAAAAGAAGTAGACTAAGCGTTAAAATGTTACTTTATTCTTTTCTTCATTTTCGTTCTGCTACACAAATTTACAGGTTTTGTGTACATTTCAAATACTAAAGTAAGCTGTTACCAAATTTGATTTCTTAACATTTACTTTCAGCAGTTGTTCGAGGAATGTTTCCACTTTCATAAGTTCAAATTTAAGTAGATCGGTTTTCAAAAATATTCCATTGTTAAATTATGACCTTACTGGTTTAGACTATTTTAGTTTCCAGTACCAGCAAGATATTTTACCAGTAAGTGCATTTGAAAATTACCCATCCCCGTCAGACGATACAACACTCCGTGTTATCGCCTTCTAGTCGTTACTAAAAAATGAAGACATATTTGTATGGCAAATAATTTTCAAAATGTGTAGGGACAACTCGAGTGAGTTTATTAACTTGATACTGGATCGGCTCTACTATTCCTAATACTTGCACAAGAAGTGAAGTGAGATTAAAACAATTTTTTGATTAACTAATACTTCATGTTTGTGTAGCCATTAGACTAATCTATAGTAGAATTGATGCTAAGCCTAAGTATGATAACAAATGAATTTCCTACTGAATAAGACTTGAACGTTTAATCATATTTGTGACGATAACTAGCCAATTCATCCAGAGTATTCCACGAGCTAAGACACTGCCTTGTACCTATAGGAGGATCTGTAGATAACATTACAAATTAAAATATTCTACATATTAGCTTGAGTAAACCCCAAGAAAATTTCATGTCCACCAAATCTCAAATTCTTCCCGAAAGTTTAGTTAAATTATTTTCTAGATTCTTTACATTTTCTGTCCCCTATCTTCAGCATTATTTCTAATTTATGAATAATTGCATTTGGAAGTAGACTCGAGTTGATGGGACTTGAAGTAATGAGTTGTAGCAACAACCAGCATGCCGGTTATACATGTTTTTTTACAAACCTTTGTTAAGAGATGTAAGCTGTATCAATATTTTGTAAGCAAAACTTTTATTATGTTTATAGCAAATAAACGTATGGATTACCAGAACTTCATTTTGTTGCTAATTTCTTTGACCTCAATTTATATTTTAGACGTGTTCTGAAAAGTACTTGAACATTGAATCAGATATCATGAATGAATCTGGATTCAACTCTGGCATTTTGTCGAATATTTCTTGATGAATTTATAGTCTTTCCATCTTCATTAGGACGTTAACGAAGGACCGACCAGAAAGTTAATGACTCAGTACTAATGTGTTGCGAATTTTGATTTTTTGCACTATTACTGGGCAGCCAGCTTCAAAAATATTCTAATATTTATAATCCTGCCGAAGAATCGGTAGCTTGAGCATATAATCTCCGGTTGCAGTTGTTTATATTATGTACCTCATAAATAAAATTCTCAGATAGAATTCAGTCTTACTGACTACTGGCATTTTGTCTGGCATTGTGTATTTTTTTCTGCAGTCTCCCAAACACCACACGAAAAGCTCTGTCGTGCAATGGAAAGTGTTCTGGTAAGGAAAAGCACAAATATGTGTATAAAACGCATATTTTAAGCAGAAACCTTTCAATAATTAATTTGAATGAACGTCGTGCGCTTGCAATATCATTGTTCAACATTGATTTGATTTGCAAATTTTTTCAAACACCAACAATTGGAGAACTGGATTGTCAATACCCGACTTGACTGCCGCCACTGAAATTTCACTTTTATTCTGCGTAACCTCTACAAGCTTTTCAAAATTTTTAAGAAAATTTATTCTTGATGAAGCTAAATTGATCATATTATTAAAATAAATGTCTATATAAATAAATATATGTCAAAAGTTTATTTCATTTCTACAATTTGAACTCGAAGACATTTCATTGATGGGGTCCTAACAGTTCCAGGAAATACAGCGAAGAAATTTTATATGAAATTTAGAGACGACTGACTTTAGTTGTAAGGAAGTTGTAAGTTGTAAAAAGTTCATTGTCGAGGTTTATAGCGAATCTCCTCAACCATACGCTCCTCTTTCTGGAATCCAACTCGCTCAAACAAACGTTTTGAAGGTTCGTTGGTTGCCACGATCAGAGCATTTGGATAAAGTCCTTGTTGAGCAGTTATTTTTGCCATCATAGTCAGAGCCCACTCACCCAAACCCTTGTTGCGATGTTTTGTATCGACATGAAAAGCAAAAAGTTGACCATTTGTCGAATGAAGAATCCAGCAGCGTAGAACATTACTTTGATAAACTCCAATTCCACCAATACTTTCGATAGAATCAATCATATTCGAAGCTGTACCAGGGAAAGTTGCGTATTCCCAAATCTTTGAAATTGCAATTCCATGCTCCGGTTTGAGTGTCCCGATCTGATATCCATTCACCGCCCTAAAATTCCAAGAAACAAGACGTGGTTTCT